>CM041210.1:8391555-8582282 GCA_023065735.1 Coffea humblotiana | reverse complement strand
GAGTACCTTGAGCGAGGTAGCTTGGCCAAAATTTTCAGCATTGACGAACAAGCTAAGGAACTAGATTGGGAAAAGAGGGTGAACATCATCAAAGGGGTCGCTCGAGCACTATCTTACATGCATCATGATTGTTCACCTTCAATAGTTCATCGAGACATTTCAAGCAACAATGTGTTGCTTTGATTCGGAATATGAGGCTCATGTTTCGGACTTTGGCACTGCTAAATTTCTCAGGAGGGACTCATCCAATTGGACTAATCTTGCTGGCACATTGGGATACATTGCACCAGGTAATTAACATGGTTATAATTTCTCTCTATTTTCGGGTATTAAGTGTACAGGTTTCGCTGATAACATGATTTTCCATGCAGAATTTGCCTACACAATGAGAGTCACTGAAAAATGTGATGTTTATAGCTTTGGGGTCCTGACATTGGAAATAATCAAGGGGAAGCACCCTGGTGAATTTGTTGCCCATCTGATGTCTTCAACAACAACAACTGGAGACATAGAATTGAAAGACCTGTTGGACCAGAGACTTTCGTATCCCACACAAGAAATTGAAAAAGATCCTGGTATTCATCTTCAAAATAGCGGAGGCATGTTTACATGTGAATCCAGAATCTAGGCCAACTATGCATATGATTTCTAGTGGGTTATCTGTGGGTGCAACATGAGGCCAACAAATAGGTAGGTATTAGTTAACAATTGGCCCCAGTAAGGATTTTTTATTTTTCTTTTTTTTTTGGTAACAAATAAATTAAGGTGTAATTTCATTTTGCCTTGAATGGTGCCTCCTTTTCACTCAATATCTCGTGTTTATTATTTTGTCCGTGACAGGACTGTGAGCAAAGCAGGTGAGCATTTACTTACTAAGCCCACTTGGCTCTTGTACATTTTTGGGTGCCATTCAAGTATTTTTCCTTATCATTCCAGCCATATCAAACATCATGTTTACCTTTGAAAAATCACTTCTCTATAATAAACGTTTTACATAAGCACTTTTGTTTTTTACCCTAATCACTTCAATTCATCACATGAACTGCCAAACATAAAGATATACAACATTACGTTTACCTTTTTAAGATCAAATCTCTATAATATTTTGTATCTGAGAATCAAATTGACCCTGCCTAAAACTTACCTAAGTCAACATTCAGAACATATTATTGCAACATTATTCTAGTCAACCAATTATTCTTTGTCTATTACTCTTGTTCTTTTTTGTAAATCTATCCAAAATACTATTGTTAATTAAAGAAAAAAATCACCTAACGCATAGTAATAAAACTTGGCTTGGCTCGACGGTTAAACCGATCAACTTGATGAACTAGTTATAGGATCAGGTTAGGTCACTAATTAGATTGGTCAAGTGACAAGCCCGTTGACCAGTCAATACTATGCGGTCCAATCGGCGAACCAGGAAAAGTCCGTCCAAGAACCGTTGGTTGAGAGTTATTGTGCAATTTGTGGTTAAACTGGTAGCCCGATGAACTCATCACCTCCCTGAGTTGAACTTCAAGTCAAATTTAATAACTATGCCCCAATGAGTTAAATCAGTCATGATCATCAAGATATCAGTGGTTCATGTATTTAGCCTAAATTCACTCGGGCCGAATCAGCACAGAAATAGCCTAATTTGACTCTTGAACATCAATGTATCAGTCATCTTTAGATTTAGACTGAATAGATTTAGAACCAAATCTGCATATATAGATAGACCCAAAAAGATTTGGACCATTTCTCAATTTGTGCGTGTGATCCTTACACAGGGGTCATGCTAATCTTTTCTGTATCATTCCAATTTTATAGAATGTGATGTTTAAGGACAGGCAAATATCATTTCATGTACACGACCGATGAGGGAACTAAGCAGCAATTAGAAGGATTTAACGCTGATTATTGCCATCAAAACTGGCTCAAAACATTCAACATTGAACTATTGAATAGATATGCGTTTTGCGTAATTTTCAATCCACAAAAGGAGAACTGGACTTCATATGAATCATTCTAATTTTCCTATCCCCTCCTTGTTGCTTAAATTCCAGCCTTTCCCTACTAGAAAAAAGTTATACAAACTCCATTTGAATCTAATCATCAGATCTGGTCTACTATTAAGCCAAAATATGAGAAGTATTTATCTCAAGACAATAGTATTTCTTTGCTTGGTTATTTTGCTAAATAAGAGTCTCCATCTCTTGTAAAAAATTGAATTATATTCATATATTTCATAATTGTATCTATAATAAAAAATCCCGTATTTTGTGAATTTCAAATTTTTAAAGAAATACTCACACAATTTTGCTATATATATATAATTTGTGATAAATTTGCCTCATATTATACTTCACAAGTAATAGTTCAATTTATGAAAAAAATTTTAAATTTTTTCAAGGATGATGTCATTTTTTTCAAGTTATAAAGCACATAGTTATGATACATAAGAAAATTCAGATAAATTTATACACATAAAATTCAAAAGATGATGAAAATTAAAATACGCTTTTGTCTCATACATAAGGAAATTAGTTTAAATTGATATTAATGAAGCATAATCTTTCAAATTCGTAATAATTCACCAATATTTTTTTAACCCGATAAATTATGTATTTGGTCATACTATTCACACATACATTTATATGTGCTATTTCCTTCAACTCATAATTTTGTATCAAATTTTTAATCATACTTAAAAAAATTATTTGATAAACGTATGTGGAATAATTGATATTATAATCTTTTAGTGTTTTACTAAATATGTCTCTCAATTAAACACAAGGAAATCCAAGTAGAACAGAAAGTATTACTACCAGTATGCGAATCAGTTCCAAACATCATTGAACAATATCATGATCCATTTTGGTGTCTCCAATTCCATATGGAGACTTTGGAAAATTTCCCCTTCACCATTGCCCTTTTACTCTTGGAAATAACGCCAATAGGGAATATCTTCTCCCATAACATAACAAACACGGACTAATTCAGAAAGGTAACTAACAACACAAGTACCAAGTGTTATGTACTTTTTCTTGAATTCATAAAGGGATAAAAGTAGGATTCCTTTTAATGTAAAGTAGTAAAGAAGTAAGCATGACTAATCATCAAGAATTGAATTGGCAAAAAACCCATAACCCAACAACTCACCCAACCCAACCAACTTCCTTTAGAGGAGTTGGCCGCCACATTAATTATGGGGTGGGAGGTCAAAGTTTCAAACCTTGTTCCCCATCAATGTGCCTCAATATGAGATTTGTTCTAAATTCATACGAGTGTGTGGTACATCCGTTTAGTCTGATGGCAGTTCAATCCTCATCAGGTTTCCTCGGTTCAGTTGGGCCACCCCATAGAATAGGTTCCCGTCTCTACTCACATCGAGTCCCTCTCTCACTAGGGGTGGGCAAAAAAACACGTCGATTCGAAAACCCGATGAACCCGATCCGATCCGATTAGAAAAATAGGATATCCATTCGGATTTTTCTTAGCGGGGTATATGAGGGCCGGGTACCCACAAAAATTGGGTATGGATACGGATCAAAAAAAATAAAAACCCGCGGGTACCCAACCCGCAGGGTATATTTTAAAAATATTAAAAAATTAGGGATCATTTTATAACTTTGTAATTTTTAATTCTAAGTGCAAGTGAAGTGGCTCACAGTCTCATATTCTAATCCTATATGATCCACCTCTTCTCATCTTGTTCGAAGAAAGCGAATACTCTCGGTGAAACATGAACCAAATGAACAAAATGAAAAAAAAAATTGTGAAACTCTGTTATAAAAATTGTTCATCCCTTTCATCCTTTTTATTTTTATTCTACCTCCATCGATCTTTCCTGCAAATTTTACATCAATTCAATCAAAGATTTGTGTTTGGAGTTTCAATTTTCTGTTAGCTAGATAATTAAAACATTTGTGTCTTTCATTTATTTATTTATTTGATATATTTTATTGCAATTATGTCTCTCAAATTTATCTCTTTTATTTAGTGTAAGAAATTTATTTTTCTTTTTCATCACCTTTAATACCATAGGGTCTATTCCAAAGATGTAAAGAAGTTGGGGAAGATTTTTTAAGATTATTTTGGTTATATTTTTTCCAAAAATTATTAGTTCTATTCAATTCTTTTCCGAACTTGATTTCACAATCAACTTATTTGGGATGCAGTCTTGTACCATAACATCCTTAAGGAAGTTGGGGAAGTTGCCAAATACTTATTATTCTTGTGTTTGTTGTGTTGTAGAAGGATGAAATGTGTGAGAATGGTGATGTACTCAAAATTATTATGAAACTTCGTTTTGTCCATTAGATATTATAATTCTAATATGTACTAAATTTATGAGATCGATTTGATTGTTGGATGAAATGTGTGAGAATGGTGATGTATGGACTTTAATTACAATATCTTTGCCAATATTAATTAAAAAATAGTTTTTTTTAGGGGCGGGTACCCTATGACTCGCCCTTTTTTTCGAGTACCCGAATGGCAGGTATCCGAAGACATTAGGAGCGGGTTAGGGTCGTAAAATGGTTGATCCGGTATATTAGGGTCGAGTCAGTCGGTACCCGACCCGTTTTCACCCCTACCTCCCACTAGATTAGGTTAGATTAGTTTATAAGAATTCTATCGTTGTGATAAAAAAAAAATCACCCAATCCGTCTATTAATTTTAAAGGATAGGTTGGATCAGTTGAGTTTTGGATTTTGTTGGGTTGGGTAATAACAACCCAAATTATTCATTTGGCGGGTTGAGTTTTTTATTGGAACACCCAATACTGAACTTGTTTATAAATAGTTCAAAACAATAAATACAAAATTCAATACACATATGCCAAACCACTTGCATTTGGACATGTGTTAACAATTTATTGACCAATTTGTATTCAAAATTCTCATATTTATGTTTTCAATCATTTTTTTAAATTTTTATTTAAAAGAAACAAGAAACTTGAAATAAAAACTCATGCTTATTTTTCTTTTACAATAGTATTTATAGTTGCTCAACTTCTATAATAGTTTACTATGCCTTTTAAGAGTATGTTGTTTTCCTCCCTTTTTTTATTTTATTGTTAATCTCCGATTGTTACTTGATTCTGTTTGTTAATATTTTTGTATACCTAGAATAGAGTTTTAAATTTGTTTTAATTGCATTCTTTTACTTTTCTCTAACTTGTTTTATTTCACTGTTAATAATTCCTCATCAATATTATAATACAACAAATTATATATCTTTTAATTACATTTTCAAGCATAATATAATCTAGCATTCAATAATTTAAATACATTTTAGAACTTAGAATAAAGCAAATATGAATAGTAAAAGTGTTAAAGAAGTTGTGACAAAAATAAGTTTCAATCAATTAGTAGTTTTAAAAAGTATAAAGTAAAAAAAAATTTTTGCTAATCTATTTAAATGTATAATTTATTATCTCAAATTCACAATACAAGCAATATGAAATATTGTTCTATTTATGATGTGTTTCCAAGAAGTTTAAGAAGTGAGTGTGTGTTTGTTTGTGTGTGTGAAATATATTTATGTAAGTGAAAATATGTTTATGTATGTCAAAAAAATCTTTTTGTGTGTGTAAACATATATGAGAAAGTTTATATATCAAAATGTATTAATTAATATGTTTGGTTATATTTGGGTTATGAATTTGACATGATCCAATATAACGCAACCAAAATCAATTCAATCTAAAATTGGACAGATTAAATATAACTTATGTAAATGAAAATCCAATATAAACCCACCCAAAACAAGTCCAACCCGTTCAATTACCAGGTATAATCGTGAACTATGTAATTTATCTCTTCCAGATGGTCAGGTCAATTGCTAGTTATAGTGTGCAGCTGAAATTGGCACCTTTCGGATGATCCGTTGAGTCCAATTACTTAAAGGTCCATTCTTATCTAGTTTGCCGTTCACTGCTCCACTGGAATTCATGATAGCTCAAGTTGACTGAAATCTTGTACTGTCTGATCCGTATAACTTAGAAACCAGGGCGAAGATGACCTTTAATTTCTAGCCACAGATGTACAGATTATATATTTAGAAACAAACTCTTCTCAGCCGTATTGAGGGGTAAAGAAATCATGAGTTCTTTGGCAATATTTTCACTTTCATTTTGGTCCTACTTATGTGCTTGTTATTTTCTCTTCTAAGCCATCTGGTCTACTCTTAAAATTATATTTTGCACATTTTTAATTACTCATCATTCTTTCACAAATTTATCCAAATTATACCCTTTTGATGAATATCCACTCTTTCTTTTTCCACTTCCTAAATCTTTCCTATATATAATTGTTGGTTTTTAGAGTATAAACTAATAAACAACATCTTAGTTATTGTTACAAAAAAAAATTATAATAGACTTGTATTAAGGGTTGGAAAATGAACATGAGTTCTTCATTCAGCAGTAACCTATTTATAGTATTTATAAAACAGCAAACTAGCACAATTTCAGTTAATAATTTTCTAAAAAATCTCAACAAAACTACTCGATAAATTAATCCTCTACTTAGGAATCTCAGCTAAAATATTTGTTAGCAAACCAACATCATTTTCGATTAACAAATATCCTAACAACAAAATGTATTTACCTACTAACTAAATTATTCTAATTTAAAAAATAATTTAAAATTTATAAAAAAAAAGTTGGTATATCTCAACAATAATTGAGCATTTGCATCAATTTGTCCATCAAATCCTTCTTTAACCATTTCCTAAATCTTATCTATACATAATTGAGCATTTGCACCAACTTTTCTAATACGTGGTGGCTTCAAAGAATTTCCCGCCCTCTCAACAATTCATGGATCCCAATGCTCTCACCACGCCTTTCTTTCTCGTCTTACTTTCAACTTCATCCATCTTATCTGCAGCATCAAGAACAGTTTCCGGGACGACAAGTAAGTTTCGTAGTCAAATACCTTAAATAACCTCTGATATCTTGGTTTATCGCTTTATGTATGTCGTACTCTGGTCTTATGCCCATGAATTTCAAGGGCTACCTCTAGAATCTACGGGACTAAGTGCCACGTTGGAAGGGGTAGTGCTGCAAATGAGTTGAATTGACTCGAATTTTGGCTTAATTGAGCTGAATTTCAATTTAGTTTTATCAAACTTGAACTTGACAAACTCTCAATATAAAGCTCGGGCTCAATGAGCTTTCAATGTAAAGTTCAAACTTGTGCTTGATTCCAATTTGAGTGAGCTTGAGTTTGAGCTTAAAAAATAAAAAATAATTATTTTATTTTTAAAAATGAATAAAATAATAACTTTTTTAACAAATAATAAAATATTAGAAATATATATGTAATTTTACTAACAAAATAAAAATATAAATATAAATATATAAAATTGAGCCGACACACAAGCTAATGAGTTAAGTATTTTTGAGTTTGAATTCGACTTGGTCAGTTCAAATTCGACTCGAATTCGAGTCAAGTTTTGAGCCAAGCTGCTTACAATCTATTCGTGAACAGCTCGACTCATGTGTAGCCCTAAACGGAGGTCACCTCTAGAGTTGGAACATGACCAAGTGGACTAATCTAGATTTTGATGAGTTTTGCGAGAACGCAAAATCCTAAAGGTGGGAAGAATGTAGCATTCCACGTCGAAAGAGAAGAGGAAAGTAAATGGTTTAAGAACCAGAGTTCATGGGCTACTACATAGCTTGGGTTAACCATTTTGGGCCTATATATTTCAATCCAAAAGTTACTTGGGCCACCTCTTGGACTCAGGTTGTGACAAAGATCACACGCGTCAGTCACGGGCCATTCGGCTCAGTCCCCCTATCGTCCTCCTCCAGGCAGCCTTAGATGATTAATTTCCCACAATCAGATGATAATTCAAGATTTGAGCTGGGATGTTGCTGCTTTTTATAGTTTTTTGTAAGCCTATATTCGAATATGCATGTCAAGTATCAAAATGATACGAAATCATGAAAATACCCAGTTTTCTGTTGTTTGTTTTCTGGTTCATTTGGGCAGTGCTTGATCTGTTCATGGTTGGTATATATCTAAACAATCATCTCATGACTGAAGCATCAAGTCATGCAGACAAGATAGTGAACTCACCATAGTGATGATTTGAAATAACATAACATAACATAGTTGGTTATATCCATATAAAATTGATGCCTATGTTAAGTTGATGGATTTGAATAAATTATCCTGTCATCCGTATAAATCTAATTAGAAACAAAAAAAATTAAAGAAAAGAAAGGACCACACATAGTCTATGGAAGATGGCGTCTACTCCAGGGATGCAAGCAGATGAGATATCTGATATCTACGCCACTGGTCAAATCTGCATTCATATGATTATTCGTGTATGGGAGAGGATATCTGCTCAATCTGCTTGAGCAGATATCCTGTTTTAACGGATCCGGTTCCGTGCATGCGAACTGCACAATGTTATATGTTTTGCCAAGTAGATTTAAGGACAAAATTCACATCACATTATCATTAATGAACTCGAACAAATATCTACGGAAGAATTATGAATGATGCAGAGCGTCTCTGCGACATAGGCCCGTCGATTGATGATATAGAAATATCTTTGACAAGGTTGATTGTCTTAGCTACGGATTAGATTCTTAAGGAAGCCAATAGAGTTGCATATGAGTTAGCAAATTTTGTCAAACAAGATAAGACATCTCGATTATTTTGCGTTAGCTATGGATTGGATTTCTCGGATTTACTAATTTTTGCACACCCCCACCTAATTCCACCCAAACAGCGGGTATAGCCATACCAGATTTTTCCAAAAATTGATTATCGGAAGTGTCAGCGGCAGCAATGAATCAACTCACTATTCGAGAGGTACATATACAAGTAGAAGGGAAAGTAAATGGATAATGGTTTTGCATTATCCATCTAAATCCAATCAATTTGTGTTCATTTATAAAATGGCAAAACAATACTCATTTGATCCCTTGTTGGAGAAATTGAACATGCGGGGAAGAAAAAATGGATTGCAAAATACTTGTGTTGAATAGTTCTAGAGGATTGAACATGTTGTGGCTAATTGCCTTTCATTCACACGGTCAGTTGCTACAATTTAGGAGTTCAAGTTGTGAACTTGTTCTCTGAAATGCATTCTGTAATCCTTCTCTGCAAAACTCCTTTAGCCAAAATTTCTCCAACTCTCCCATGGGAGAAAGACCAGATAGCATGTAATCTGGTTTTTCATTATGGGACGGAGCCCTCTTACTAGTTTTATTTCTTTTGTTTAAATAAATTCTCTCATAGGATTTTTTAGTGAGAGATTCTTTTCTATCTGAATTTTTTTAATGAAAGCTTCTTCTCTCTTAAATTTTCTCAGTGGAAGTTTTATTCTATCCTGTGATATCCTTTTGAGAGTTCTTTTACTTTTTGTCATGTTGAACACAACAATTTACAATGAATAACGTACAATTTAGAAGGTAATGGTGTGTCTATTGTAGAAAACATAGAGTCAACTTAACCAATAATTTGAGTCCTTATAGGAAAAATTGTAGACCAATGTAATGGATAGATGGAGAAGATGTTAAATTGAAGGCTCCTTTGAACAAATGGGTAGAAATAAAGAATGGATTTTAAACATACTTGCCGTCAATAATTTAGAAGGACTTAAAAAGCATACAATTAATTGCATTTTTTTTTTCAAGTAGAAGAATGATGAGATTTAAGAAGCAAGGCAGGTGAATCAGAGTTTAAACTTAAAACTTCTAATTTCTAGGACGTCAACTTTAACCACTAAACTGGGATATCAGTATTTCATTCACTTAGCTAATTACAGTAATTTAATCTAGTTTGAATGCCAACATGAATTCGTATGGTGTTTTACACGCTACTAAAGTGAGTACCACTAGGGAAGGCGCATGACTGACTGAGAATTTTTGACTACGTGCTCTTTTGTGTATTCCAATACCAACGTAAACTATGGACGTCAAGTAGAGTAGTCAATTGAGTCCAGGGAAAAGAGAAGTGGAATTTGGTCTGGCTGAAGTGGTTTTTCCAAAATGTAAAAATTGCAATTGAGCTCATTCAACATGCTGACTTATCCACTCATGACTATGCACCTATTCTTGCTGATTGCAGTCCCTCATCGCATCACTAAACCAAATCACTTCTGTGCTGATTGGCTAGCAAGAAAAGGAAGGAACCAACAAGAAGACTTTTTGTTATTGAATATAATGCCATCAGATGTAGCTTCCTTACCTGAAGCAGATTTCTTAGGAGTATATACTCCGCGTTTTGTACTGGATGATGTTTAATTTCAGTTAACGTTTCTTGTTTTACCAAAAAAAAAGTGGTTTTTCAACGTAAAATCGTAACAGCCTCGAAGTAAATGCCAAACATAGAGAAAGCAAAATATCTGAAAGCACCACAGAGGTTGAAATTCTTGGTTCAGCGTTTCGCAAGAACATGGAATTTAACACGGCACAATAACGACACTACACAAGGCATTATCAGCCCCTACCGTTATCCCTCTGAAAATGTGGATTAGAATAAATTGCCATTTAATTCAACTGTTGTCCCAAACAATTGGTCCTTAGTTTATGATGTTGTCTTTTTCAACTTGCTTTTAAAGGAGCTGACAGGTGACTGTCAAATTCTACTTTTGATTTACTTCACAGTGTCTTTTATACTCAATACTTGAACTCTGAAACTTCATGAAACTTGTTTAGAAAAAGAAACACAAAGGTGAGAAAGGAAGACAAATTGTTGGCCTGAATTAAACTCTATTGATTTCGCTTTCGTTCGAATTCGGAGGACAATTTGTCTGCATTAGAAAGGGGTAATTTAAGAAATCTCTGTCGAAGTTTTTAAGAATTTCAACTAACTCCCTTCTAATTTCAAAAAATTACACCTTCACCCCTTATTTCGATGAACTCGATCATTAATAAACCCCAGTTTGCTTATGTCAACAAAAGATATTAGATGAATATCCAATATATCATTGTGGACCTTTATACTAAAAGTTAAAAAAAAAGTAAAGAAAAGATAAACTCTTTTTCGCTCCTTTGTCTTGCACCAAAACTATGACCATAGCTATTTTTTTTAGAGTAGAATTGCACCACTATTGGGGGAGAGTTGGATTGGATGGTATGGAAAAAGAGATTGTAAGTAGGAGATCCTAAATTCAAAATCTTTCACTTCTAAAAAAAAATAAAAAATAAAAACGCACCACTGTCACCAAGTCTGCGTTTATTACTAGTATCATAGACTGTAAGCAAAAAAACAAAAAAACAAAAAAACAAAAAAAACAAAAAACAAAAAAAGCAATAGAAAACTCAAGAAAAAAAATAAGCAATAGAAAACTCTTTGTTCTACCAGTAGAGCCATGACCACCACAGTCAATTCCACTATGTTTCTACGATCATAACCCAAAGGCACAAATTGCCTCCCAAAGAAGAAAACATCTCAAAAAAGTTTTTTTTTCTGGCAAAGATAAAAATTATATAACCTATGCTATCTTAATCCAGGGGAGGGGGAGTCTAAGGAGGCATCTCCTTTGAATTTTTTTTTTACTGCAGGTGGGGTTTGAACCCCCCACCTTTAGCCCACCTTAAGTACAAGAAGGGACTTAAGTCCCTCCTTGGTGGCCACTTGAGCTAAGCTCAGTGGTTTCAAAAAGATATTCCAACAAACCAAAATGCATATTCTACAAGCCAGAAAGGAAAAACTCAGGCAAAGTGATGTGCTTGCATATCATCTTTATTACATCCACTTCTATGTTACTCATCTTTATTGCATCCACTTCTATATTAGTCATTGTCAATAAAATTCAATATATCATTGCTGCGTTTATTTTTAGTAAACAAAGTGGCGAAGGAAGATTGAATTGGATGGTAAGATAGAAGAGATTATAAATAAAAGATCCTACTTTCAAAACCTTCCACTTATCCATAAAAAAGGTGACTACAGCCCTCTTAAAATGAAAAATTAGTAGCCTTGTCACTCGGTCCTTCTAAATTGGGTTTTAACCAATTCAATATCGACTCATGTAATCAATACCACTTTCGGGTTTACGATTATGAGTTTTAGGTTGATGAATATGAAACTCATTCTTGGTCATAAAATATTCGGGTTGTGAGTCTAATTCGGGCTCAACCAAACTCACTTATTACTCCTTAATTTTCTTAATATAATTACTATAACTATTAAGTTCTAAAGTTAATTTAACATCCATAAGACCACAATATTAAAATTATACATGAACTTGTAATATTTCATTAAAAAGTACATAAATCAAAATTTTTTTAACAATAATATATTCAATTAATTCAAAATACATGAAAAATAGTAATAAAATATAATCAACAGTTAATACATCTTGAAAGGTTCTCAATTTGTTCATACTAAGACTTGTCCAGTCCCTTTGATCACAATGATCAGATTTAAATAGAAATACAGTTTTTGAATCCAAATAGAAGTAAACAAATTGATTTATCTCATGAATCACAAACAGAACCTGCAAAAAGAAGAAAATAGATCAAGAAATGATGGTGGTTAGTTTTAGTAGAGTTTAAACTGGTAGAGTATATAAAAGGCATGCTTTGTCACTGAAACTACCCATGTATGTTTAGTTAAAATACAAGCACCTATTCAAAGGGCAGTGAATTAGTATCTAGATAACATATTAAATATATTGAGATAGCTAAACCAAGAATTTGACTACTTGGCATAAGAGATCATACCAACACCAAAATTTACTAAATCAAAAAGAAAGTTAGATTTTAAGCTATGAATTATCAGTATTGACCCTCAAGAAAGCAACAGAATTGTTGATTCTAACTCATAAGTATATTTAGGGATTTGGGTTGTTGCCTATGTTTTGAAACTTTTGACATAATTTTGTATATTTAATATTTCTTATGTATATTAATGTATTTGGACAGATAACTCAAAAGTATAAAGTATTAATATTACATATTTAGATATATAATTATATATGCCAAAATATGAATATATTATATTAATTATTTATATAGATACAAATCATAAGGTTGGACATATATCGGGTTTGACCCTAATAAAGTTTAAACTCAACTTACAATTAATTCGGCTTATATTTAGGTTCAACCTCAACCCAATTCAACAAAAGTTAGGATCATCGGACTTTTTTTTGAGTCAAACGAGCGAAATTTGGGTTGGCCCGGCCTGATTGCAAGTCCCAAAAGTCAGTTTTGCCAACCAGACTAATTCCCGTCTTGATTTCAAGCTAAGAATTCTTCCGACCCTTGCACTTGGTGTTTCATGCAATAATGATAGACGTGTCAAATGTCAACAGATTGAACCTCAAAAATTCTACTATCAGCACTACACGCTATGACTTCTCATTTTCATCATTGCTAAATACTGAAATAAGTTGATCTGTCCATGATGAACTTTTTGGCAGCATATTACCCCAGATTGGTAACCTATCCAAGCTCATTTATCTCGATTTCACGTTCAATCTGTTGCCACGAAAATCCAACCTGAATTTGGCTTGTTATGAATTCTTCAAGTCCTCCACTTAAACGAAAA
Organism: Coffea humblotiana; assembly: GCA_023065735.1. Lineage (NCBI taxonomy): Eukaryota > Viridiplantae > Streptophyta > Magnoliopsida > Gentianales > Rubiaceae > Coffea > Coffea humblotiana. The sequence goes on along the minus strand of CM041210.1, from coordinate 8,568,765 downwards.
TCACTTGAATAATTGAATTCCAAAGACAATAAGCTAGTCCTCGGAAACTCATCATTGCACGCTTTTTGGACCTCTAACCATTTTTTTTTATTTTTTATTTTTCAGGTCTAACCATTTAACAGGTCCAATTCCACCTACTTTACATAACCTGAATAAGCTGGAGAACTTGTTCCTCTCCCAAAACAACATTTATTGTCTCATTCCAGTTGAACTGCGGCAGTTGAAATCACTTTTACTAATTCTCACTAGATGATTTTACTAATTAATCACAACAATTGAATTAAATACGATTCTACTGGAAATATTCTGGTTGAACAAAATTAATATGTTACTCACTAATTCAAGAATTTTTATTAAAACTACAATGTATTTTTTTTGTTATAGTCATGAATTAACAAGTTGGTAATCGAATAATTCCCGGAGAACTTGAGTTTTGTTAACATTAATTCATTTTGGAGTAGCAAGTGCAAGTAATGAAACCAATAGTTGTCACTGGTTGTCTTTTAAGGTAAGTAGCATCAGTTAAATTCAATTCAAGGCTGCTTAAACATTTTCTTTATACAAAATCGGTACTTTATGCACAAATCGAGGTACTGTTTGTTCAATTATGCGTATTTTTCCTCATAGACAGAAATCAATTTAAGCAACATTTCACCTAAATGTTGTTGAGTTTGCCACCTGTAATTCATTTAGAGGCAGTGACCGTTGACTATCAAATCTGTGATCAGTTTGTAATGTAAATGCCAGGCCGATAGACTTTGCAAAGTCTTTATTCGATAATTGAATTCTAAATTTTAATAAAAATGTTTAGAAAAGAAATTGCAAAAGGTGAGAAAGGAAAACAAAAAGTACGTAGGCTTGAATGAACTCTTTTGATTTTGCCTTCGTTTCGATGCGGGAAGGAGAAATGACTGCTTTTATCAGCATTACAATTGGCAAAGTATCTATCAGGTCAAGAGAATATAAGAGTCCAATTGACGGCAAAATATTAAGTTTCAACTTGTACGTTCATAAGGAAAGAAGAATGGCCAAAAAAATAAAAAGATAAAACGACCTGCGAAGTCTTGTATTTAAAGGGAGGATCCATCAATGTCTCATTTTGTAGTTCATACAAGTAAACAAATTAACCAATTGGTCCATCTTCAGCTGAGATAGAGCAAAAGCAATCATGCTTCCAACTTTCATAAGAGAGGTTTTTTTCATGTTTATTTTAGTACTACATACACTAGCGCCAACACTTCCTTCCAAAGTTTGTGCATCAGATTTTGCTGAAGAGGCTGCTTCACTCTTGAAATGGAAAGCCAATTTTGCCAACAAGAATAGTTCCCTTTTCATTTCATGGAATATATCGCCAACCGAAGCCAAGAATTCTTCCAGCCCTTGCACTTGGGCTGGTGTTTCATGCAATATTGATGGAAGTGTCAACAGATTGAACCTCACAAATTCCAATGTCAGCACGACACTCTCTGACTTTCCATTTTCTTCCTTGCCAAACCTTGAATACGTTGATCTTTCCATGAATGAACTTTTGGCAGCATACCGTCCCAGATTGGTAATCTTTCCAAGCTCATTTATCTCGATTTCTCGTTCAATCAGCTGTCACAAGAAATCCCATCTGAAATTGGCTTGTTACGAAATCTTCAAGTCCTCCATCTGAACGAAAATCAATTGTCTGGTCCAATTCCTGAGGCATTAAGCCATTTAGTCTGTCTTACTGAGCTTGTTTTGAATACCAATAACATCAGTGGCACAATTTCATCTTCCTTGGCAAATCTGAGAAACTTGACATACTTGTCTTTGTATGAAAACCTATTATCAGGTTCCATTCCTCCAGAAATAGGAAACCTATCCAATCTTGTCACTGCCTTTTTGAGCTCTAACCTTCTAACAGGTTCAATTCCACCTGTTCTAGGTAACCTCAATAAGTTGGAGACCTTGTTCCTTTTCCAAAACGATCTGTCCCGTTCCATTCCAGTTGAGTTAGGGCACTTGAAATCACTTCAAATTTTAGAGGTGGAAAATAACGAACAACTCAAATTTCATTTTTTTTTTAGAAAAAGGCAATAGTGGTAAACTATAAATATGTCAACAAAAAATGACAAATAATACTAGTCCAAAAGTATATATAAAATAAAATAATAAAAATTATTTTTTAAGCTAAAACCAAGTTTAGTATTGCCTTTGTTTCAAAATTTTAGTAGTTGTGTTTATTTTTAGTATTGTTCTATTTATCCATTTTGATTGACATAAAGTCTAATAAATTAACCGAAGCATATATAAGTGAATAGTATTCCAATAAAAAATTTTTAAAGATATAAATTAAATGTAAATTTTTTAGCTTTTTCAATTTTTATTTTTGTATAATTGATACGATAGGGAAGATGTATATCTTTTAACAATGAAAGAAAATAATTCTAAGTTATAGTTAATTTCATAACAAAAGGATAATAATTTTTGTTTTTGTATTTCCAACCTTGACTTAGGGCTGTGAATCGGCCATCTGAGCCGAGTTTTAACAAGTCCGGGTTCGACTGATCCTACTAGTAAGACATTCAGGTTTCGAACCATGAGTTTTGGACTAATAAATGTATAACTCATACCTGACTCATAATATGTTCAACTTTTGACACTAATTCGAGTTTACCCAAACTCGTTATTCCTTAATTTCCTTAAGGTAATCACTATAACCAGGAAGTGGTAAAGCTAATTTGAAATCTATAGCATTAAAACTACACATAAACCAATACTGATTACTAATTATACATTAAATATATTTAAGGTTATACATTAGACTACACATAATATATTCACCGGTCCGGCTCGGCCCTACTGTTAGCCCTACTTTGACTAGTTTTTATGAGGGTATAGTGCATATATTTAAGGTTGACAGAGAGTAAAGTGTGACTATCTCCTAAATTCAGGAGGGCAAAGTGTTATTAACCCTTGTTAATTTTTTTTTTTTGTTCTCACATTACCTGTAGGTGCTATATGAGAATGGATTAGAGTTTCCGGGTATATTTGAGGTGAGCGTGTCAATCATAGTAGACCATTAATATCTTGGAAAACGTTTAACGGATTTAACTATTTGTAGAGTGTCAATTCATGAATAAACAGGTAATGATGATGGCAACTTAATAGCCCGTGATGGGGTTGAGGTCTCCAACAAAAACACCATGACAACCCGGCAAAATATTCACACCACGCCGCCAACGGCCACTGACTGTTTTTTTTTTTTTTTTTTTTACGGAACCAAACAGGTGCATCACACATCCGTATAGATTTAGAATAAATATCATATTAAGGCACATTGATGGAAGGTAAGATTTGAGCCCTTGACCTCTCACCCCACAATTAATGTGATAGCCAACTCCGTTAGTTAATGGCCACTGACTGTTAATTAGTTAAATTTGTATTCAGTTTGTGATGAACACCACATTTGACCATTCAAAGTCATTATTCGATAAATGGTATTTTGAAATTCGTTAAACGTGTAATAGAAAGAGAAAACACAAAGGTGAGAAAGGAAGACAAATTGTAGGGCTTGAACTAAAGTCATTTTGCTTTCGTTTCAATATCAGGTGAAGAGAATATACGGGGCTAAGTGTGGTCCAAAATTAACTATGGAATTACTTTCAATGTGTAGTTTAAAGAGTAGAAAGAAAGCCTTAAGTTGGCCTTGTTTGAAAAGCAATTTTTCAAAGAAAAAATATTACGTTTTCCGTGAATACATTTTTCAATCACTTTTTTACCTCACATATATTAAATTGCTACAGTAATTTTTCTACAAAAAATTCAGAAAAATACAATCCAAACATAACCTTACTTTTGCACTATCAAGAAAATTTGGTTAAAAAAAATTCGAAGATATTTGATTAATAATGAGAGTAGTTTGAAAAATAAAGTCCTAACGAGACCTATTTATAGCCCAATATGCCCGAAACTAAAAAGGAAAGAAAAATTGAACTTTTGCCAGTAACAAAATTGGTAAAAAAGTTGCAACAGCGCTTATATATTTTGGGCTTTAATAAAAGGATTTTTTTTTTTTTTTTATAAAATTTGGCCAAAATATGAGGCATACCACTAAAAGCTTGGCGGCAAAGTTTTAGTTGCAGCAATTCATATTATTTTTCTTTTTTTTTTTTGTCTTTTCAGTAAGCTTTTCAAGGTTTTGTGGTAATTCCGAATGGCATACTACACTTGTGAACTTCAAACCTCTCTCACCATTTCCTAAATCTTCCTATATATAGTTGAGCAATTGCACCATCCTTCGATAGGTGGTAGCTTCCGAAATTCACCGGTTTTTGTAGAATTCATGGCCGCCAAAGCTCTAACCACTCTTTTCTTTCTCGTCTTACTTTCAACTTCATCCACCTTATCTGTAGCATCAATAACAGTTTCTGGGACAAGAAGTAAAGTTTCGTAGTCCAATACCTTAAATAAGCTCTGATATCTTGGTTTATCGTTTTATGTATGTTGTATTCTGGTCTCATGCAGATGGATTTCGGGTAAAGTTGCCAATCTTCCAGAGGTAAAGATAGGCCCCTGTCTATCATTCACATTTTTCTCAGCCATCAGTCGGCCGAAGATGATTGATTTCCCAGTAGGACGATACTTCACGATTTGGGCCGGATACTGCTTCTTGTTATAGTTGTTTGTAAGCCTATATACGAATGGGCATCTCCAGTATCAAAATAATCTGTTTTTATATGTCCTCGTTTTGCATATGGAAAGCTGTATATTCAGTTTCCTGTGTTTGTTTTGTGGTTCATTTGGACACTGCTTGGTTTGTTCATGGTTGGTAAATATCAAAACAACCATCCCATGACTCATGCATAACGTAATCGGTTATATCCATATAAATTGATGTCTTTGCTTTGATGGATTCGAATCGCTTATCACGTCATCTATATAAATCTAAGGAATTTTCTAACTGAGTGTTTCATAAATATTCGTTAGCATTTACCTAATACTATTATTTCTGTTACAGTTATGTACTTTCTCTATTTAATCTTACTACTATTCTTTATATTTATTTCTTTCCCTAACTAATCTTGTATTTTTAAAAATAGGACACATGAAATATGTCTCACAAGTGCTATAGTTGACAAACCCTAAATGTAATTATTAAAAAAAACCCAAAACCTATGGAAGACTGTTTGACTCAACCAACCCAATCTCGATCAATGATGGCTCCTAATCTACGGTCACAAACAGATCAGATATGTGAGCCTAACATGATTATTCAGTGTATAGAAGATGATGGGCCTATTGTCAACTAATTTTTGAAACTTGGTTCTAACTTCGATCTCAAAAAGTTAATTTTATGCTCTCAGCTAAATTTTGAAAACCCGATGATTATTCCGTATATAGAGAGAATGGGTATGTTTTCAATTGATTTAACTTCTGATTTTGGAAAAGCTATTTTTGTGCTATCAACTGATTTTAAAAATTTTGATTTTTTTTGGTCTAAAAAAGCTTAAAATCAGAAGCATCTCTTGAGCTACTTTTGGCTTTTGGATTCTAGCACACCTTTTCATGTAGACAAACATACCTTTCAAACTTTAACATAATTACTGAGGCGGGGAAAATTTTTACTGTCATACACATCTCTGTCATTTATTACTAATTGTACCCCACTTCTAAATTCGCCTTTGTCTCCATTCATCTTCTTCTTTTCCAATATTTATTCTTTACAAGAAAAACAATTAATTACATTAAAATACCATTTAATTAGTACAAATGTCACTTTTGTAGCACCTAATACACAAAGCTACCATTTAATTAGTACAAATGTCATTACTTTGCCAACTATTGAACCCTTATATCCTCTTGGCCTGATAGGAAATGAGATTAGTGTACTTGCTAGGAAAATTGAAGTAACTGGTATCTGAATTTTCTTTCTTGTTTCTTTTTCCCCATTCTTCTTTCTTTAAACGTACACAAAAGATCATTACTTTGCCAATAATTGAACCTTATATCCTCTTGGCCTGATGGGTTGTTTGCCATTTTTAATACAAGTAAAGGCAATCCATTTCTCCTTCCGGTACCCCCTCCCCCCCCCCAAAAAAATAAAGAGTACTTAATTTTCTTTAATCTAAGCCTGCAATTTCTTTTCCTTTTCTTCCCGTTTTGGAAACGTTTAACAAATTCCAAAAGTCAATAATTGAACGTTGCACTATCACATTGTCACATTTGGAACAAAACTAACGCAGGACTTTGAAAATTTGGTCAATATGGCTATTATATTACAGAGTAATAATTGACAAGCCGAACTCCAACCCATCCGAATTCACTCTAACACCTCCAACAGTCTACGGTAATGGTGATCGAGCTCACGGCCAACTCCAGTGAAGCAAATTTAACGCGTAGAGGGGACTGACCGGATTACAAGAAACTTTAGAAAATACACTATTTTAATGCTTTTTGTTTTCACATCAGCTACAGGAATTGCATGAATAAATGTGTTGGAATTTTCTCAAATATGTGGTCTTCTATCAATCAAATCATAGGACCGGAAATGGTCCATTTTGACTATTCTGCCTAATAAATGCCTAAGGAATTTAGAAGGGTCTCTTGGGTCGTTTCTTGTGAACATATGAATGCAGTTTTGAAAACCTCGTTGAATCGTGAACCGATTATAACACCGTTCGATTATGTTAGAGTTGACTTTTCAAAATTGGAATAGCTTTAAAGTAAATGCCAAAATAAGAGAAAAATGTCTGAAAGCACACAGACTTGCAATTCTTGAATGCTATTTTTGATTGACTTCACAAAGTCGTTATACTCAACACTTGAAATCAAACTTCATGAAACTTGTTTAGAAAAGAAACACAATGGTGAGAAGAAGACAAATTGTAGGCCGGAATTAAACTCTATTGATTTCACTTTCGTTCCAATTCGGGACACAGATTTCTAATTTCAAAAAATTACACCTTCACCCCTTATTTCCATGTATTTGATCACTAATAAATCCGGTTTGCTTATGTCAACAAATAGATATTAGATGAATATCCAATATACCATTATGAACCTTTATACTAAAAGTTTAAACAAAAAAAAAAGAAAACTCTTTCGCTTCTTTCTCTCCCACCAAAACTATGACCACAACAGTTTTTTAAGGAGCAGAGTTGCACTATTGTTGGGGGAGGGTTAAGATGGATGGTGGAGGGGGGAGAATTGTAACAAGAGATCCTAGATTTAAAATCTTTCGTTACCAAAACAAATAAAAAAAATAAAATAAAAGCACACCATTGTCGCCAAGTCCACGTTTATTAATGGTATCACAGGCTGTAAGCAAAAAAAAAAACAAGAAGAGCAATAGAAAGCTCTTTGTTCTACTACAGAGTAACGACCACCACAGTCAATTCCACTATGGTTCTACTATCATAACCCAAAAGATATTCCAACAACACAAGATGCATATTCTATAAGCCAGAAAGAAAAAACTCACGCACAGTGATGTGCTTGCATATCATCCTTATTACATCCACTTCTATGTTACTCATCTTTATTGCATCCACTTATATATTAGTCATTGTTAATAAAATTCAATATATCATTTCTTAGTTTATTCAAGTAAATAAAGTGACGGAAAGGTTGATTGGATGGTAAATAAAAGAGATTATAAGTAGAAGATTCTGTTTTGAAGATCGAAAAAAAATGTGGCTGCTGCCCTCTTAAATGGAAAGTCAGTTTTGCCAACCAGAATAATTCCCTCTTTATATCATGGAAAAATGGCTAACCAAAACCAGGTGCTGGTGTTTCATTCAATAATGATAGATGTGTCAAGTGTCAATAGATTGAACCTCAAAAATTCTAATATCAGCACTACACTCTATGACTTCTCATTTTCATCATTGCTAAGTATTGACTACGTTGATCCATCCATGAATGAGCTTTTTGGCAGCATATTACTCCGGATTGGTAAGATTTCACGTTCAATCTGTTGCCACGAATATCGAGCCTGAATTTGGCTTGTTTTGAAATCTTCAAGTCCTCCACTTGAACGAAATCACTTGACTGATTCAATTCCGAAGCCAATAAGCCAGCTAGTCTCGGGAACTTATCATTGCATTCTTTTTTGACCTCTAAACATTTTTTTTAAAGGTCTAACCATTTACCCGCTCCAATTCCACCTACTTTACATAACCTGAATAAGCTGGAGAATTTGTTCCTCTTTCCAAAACAACATTATGTCTCATTCCAAGTTGGAGTACGGCAGCTGAAATCACTTTTAACTAATTCTCATTGGATGATTTTACTAATTAATCACAACAATTGAATTAACTACGATTCTACCAGGAATATTCTGGTGAACAAAATTAATATGTTAATCACTAATTGAATAATCTTAATTAAAACTACAATGTATTTTTTGTTATAGTCATGAATTAACAAGTTGGTAAATCGAATAATTCCAGAGAACATGAGTTTTGTTAACTTAATAATTCATTTTGGAGTAGCATGTGCAAGAAATAGAAACCAATAGTTGTCACTGGTTGTCTTTTAAAGCAAGTAGCATCGGTTTAATTCAATTCAAGGCTACTTAAACATTTTCTTTATACAAAATCGGTACTTTATGCACACGATTTGTGCAAATCCCACCTGAAATCGATATACTGTTTGTACAATTATTTGTATTTTTTCTTATAGACAGAAAATCAATTTAAGCTAGTGTTTAAAAACATTTCACCTAAATGTTGTTGAGTTTGCCACGTGTAATTCATTTAGAGGCAGTGAACGTTGACTATCAATTCTCTGTGATCGGTTTGTAATGTAAATGCCAAGCTGATAGACTTTGCAAAGTCCTTTATTCGATAATTGAATTCTAAATTTTAATAAAAATGTTTAGAAAAGAAATTGCAAAAGGTGAGAAAGGAAAACAAACTGTACGTAGGCTTGAATTGAACTCTTTTGATTTTGCCTTCGTTTCGATGCGGGAAGGAGAAATGACTGCTTTTATCAGCATTACAATTGGCAAAGTATCTATCAGGTCAAGAGAATATAAGAGTCCAATTAACGGCAAAATATTAAGTTTCAACGTGTGCGTTCATAAGGAAAGAAGACCTCCGAAAGTCTTGTATTTAAAGGGAGGATCCATCAATGTCTCATTTGGTAGTTCATACAAGTAAACAAATTAACCAATTGGTCCATCTTCAGCTGAGGTAGAGCAAAAGCAATCATGCTTCCAAATTTCATAAGAGAGGTTTTTTTCATGTTTATTTTAGTAACTACATACACTAGCGCCAACACTTCCTTCCAAACTTTGTGCATCAGATTTTGCTGAAGAGGCTGCTTCACTCTTGAAATGGAAAGCCAATTTTGCCAACAAGAATAGTTCCCTTTTCATTTCATGGAATATATCGCCAACCGAAGCCAAGAAGTCTTCCAGCCCTTGCACTTGGGCTGGTGTTTCATGCAAAATTGATGGAAGTGTCAACAGATTGAACCTCACAAATTCCAATGTCAGCACGACACTCTCTGACTTTCCATTTTCTTCCTTGCCAAACCTTGAATACGTTGATCTTTCCATGAATGAACTTTTTGGCAGCATACCGCCCCAGATTGGTAATCTTTCCAAGCTCATTTATCTCGATTCTCGTTCAATCAGCTGTCACAAAGAAATCCCATCTGAAATTGGCTTGTTACGAAATCTTCAAAGTCCTCCATCTGAACGAAAATCAATTGTCTAGTCCAATTCCTGAGGCATTAAGCCATTTAGTCTGTCTTACTGAGCTTGTTTTTGAATACCAATAACATCAGTGGCACAATTTCATCTTCCTTGGCAAATCTGAGAAACTTGACATACTTGTCTTTGTATGAAAACCTATTATCAGGTTCCATTCCTCCAGAATTAGGAACACCTATCCAATCTTGTCACTGCTCTATTTTTTGAGCTCTAACCTTCTAACAGGTTCAATTCCACCTGTTCTAGGTAACCTCAATAAGTTGGAGACCTTGTTCCTTTTCCAAAATGATTCTGTCTGGTCCCATTCCAGTTGAGTTAGGGCAGTTGAAATCACTTCAAAGTTTGAGCTTGTTTGGAAATAATCTCATTGGCACAATTCCAACATCACTGGGTAATCTGACGAATTTGACTGTCCTCCATCCCTATGATAACCAACTCTCAGGCTCAATTCCTGAAGAGTTGGGCAACCTAGAGCTACTTACAGATTTGGAACTAGACAGGAATGAACTGAACGGTTCTATTCCTAAATCATTTGGTGATCTGAGCAAACCTGGAATTTCTGTTTTCTCCGTGAAAACCAGCTTTCTGGTTCCATTCCAGAGGAGCTTGGGAAGTTGGCAAAGTTGGCTGTGATGGAGATGGATACAAATCAATTCTCTGGTCATCTGCCGGAACATCTTTGCCAAAAATGGAACACTTAAGAACTTCACAGTAAGCAACAACAAGCTGATAGGCCCAATCCCTATAAGCTTGAAAATTGCTCAAGTTTATTTAGAGCTCGATTTCAGGGAAACCAGCTGACGGGGAATCTGTCAGAGATGTTTGGTATCTACCCCAACTTGAATTTCATGGATCTTAGCAACAATGAATTCTATGGTGGACTTTCTGGCAACTGGGGTAGATGCCCAAACTTGGTAGCTCTTTTGCTTGCCGACAATCACATCACAGGTCAGATCCCTTCAGAACTGGGAAACGCATCTCAACTTCATGCACTTGATCTTTCTTCCAATGACTTTACAGGGGAAATTCCAAAGCAAGTTATGATGCTGGCTTCCATGCTCAATCTAAATCTAAAAAATAACCAACTTTTTGGCAATATACCGGAAGAAGTCAGTTTGCTCAAAATCTGCTTTACCTTGACCTGTCGCGAAATTTCTTGCGTGGATCTATCCCAGAAACTTTAGGAGGTTACCCACAATTGTTTTACCTGAATTTGAGCAACAACAACTTAAGTCAACAGATTCCACCTCAGATGGGTAAGTTAACTCGACTTTCTATCTTGGATCTGAGTCATAATCACATCACAGGAGAAATACCACCTGAGTTCAGAAGTTTTCAGAGCCTAGAGATATTGGATATTTCCCATAACAATCTCTCTGGTTTCCTTCCAAATGCTTTTGGCTGAACTGCCTGGTTATTTGCATGTTGACATATCTTTCAATAATTTAGAAGGTCCAATTCCTTATGGCAGAGCCTTTAAAAATATCACCATAGAAGAATTGAGGGGAAACAAAGGTTTGTGCGGTAATATTACTGGTTTACAAGCATGTAGAAGTCCTCAATTGAGTATAAAGCGTTTCAAGGATAAGGGGTTGAATCTTGTTCTCGTAATTGTGCTCCCTCTTCTAGGATCGCTAATTCTTCTTTGTGCATTCTTGGAGCCCTTAAAATATGTCGACAAAGGGAAAGAAAAACCACAGAGAATGCAGTGGATGCTGATTTGTTTTCCATATCAACATTTGATGGCAAAGCAATGTACAGAGAAATATTAAAAGCAACAGAAGATTTCAGCGAAATATTCTGCATTGGGGAAGGTGGTTATGGAACTGTTTACAAGGCAATGCTCCCACCTGGTAACTTGGTAGCTGTCAAGAGACTTCATCTGCTGCCAGAGAAGGCGTACTCAACAGTTTCTTAAATGAGATAAGAGCCTTGACAAACATCAAGCACAGAAACATTGTTAAACTCTACGGTTTCTGCTCAAATTCCACAAACTCCTTTTTGGTCTATGAGTACCTAGAGCGAGGTAGCTTGGCCAAAATTTTCAGCATGGAAGAAGAAGCTAAGGAACTAGACTGGGAAAAGAGGGTGACCATCATCAAAGGCGTGGCTCATGCCCTATCTTACATGCATCATGATTGCACGCCTTCAATAGTTCATCGGGACATTTCAAGCAACAATGTGTTGCTTGATTCAGAATATGAGGCTCGTGTTTCAGACTTTGGCACTGCTAAATTTCTCAGGAAGGATTCATCTAACTGGAACTACTCTTGCAGGCACATTAGGATATGTCGCGCCAGGTAATTAATAGGGGTTATGATTTCTCTCTTTTAATAAGTGTGGAGGTTTTTCCTGATGATATGATTTTCCGTGCAGAGCTTGCTTGTACAATGAGTGTCACTGAAAAGTGTGGATGTTTATAGCTTTGGGGTCCCTGACATTGGAAATAATCAAAAGGGAAGCACCCTGGTGAATTAGTTGTCCATCTGTTGTCTTCAACACCTGGAGATATCGAACTGAAAGACTTGTTGGACCAAAGACTCTCGCATCCCACACAAGAAATTGAAAAGATTCTGATATCAAACCGTCAAACTAGCAAAGGCATGTTTACCATGTGAATCCAGAATCTAGGCCAACTATGCACATTGTTTCGAGTTTGTTACCTGTGGGTGCGGCCATGTGGGCAACATTTTGGTAGGTAACCATCAAGGGAATTTTATTTGAGTGGGAAACTTTGTTTGGAGTTTACATGTGAATAACATTGATTTTCTTTGTACCTTGTTATATCTCAAAATTGAAATACTAAACCTAAAAGACAAGCAATTTTCCTTGTAATACTTACTATACCATCCATAAAGCTTGAAATATAATTTTTTTTGAAAGTTTCATAGTGTTATTGCAAATTTTAAGATTCTTCCAAACTCAATTGGTATTTTTTTTTCACGATTGTTTAACTAATGAAAGGCTAAATGCTTTAGTTTATGTATTGAACTTTATTTGAGGTGATCTCATGGTGCAAAAAAAAAAAAAACTGTCATCCTGATGGTGAAGAATTCAGATGAGTTTTAAGAGCTTTTTTTTAATCGTTTACAAATCTTCATTTAAAACACCCAAGACTATTGGCCTATCTCACAGGCCTACTCCTAGTTAATCTTCAATTAAAGGAACATATCGGGCCACACATTTTAAAGTTAAGAGAGTAAAATTGATTTGCCAGACCCTAATGATAACGAACCGAATTAACGCTTTTGGTACGCAAGGAGGAACCATGGATTCATGAGTCCTCATTTATATCCAATAAAATTACTTGAGAATCATTTAGAATTCTCATAGTTTTGCTAGCATTTTTATTTATTTTAATTATCAATAATAATTATTGCGCCAATAAGGTTTTACTCGAAGAAGTAGTAGAAAGAAAGGTCTAATGGGCCTTTAATCCATCCATGAATTTATAGAGCTGGATTCAAGGCAGACAGTAAGTAGCAACACGAATCCGCAAGGCGGATCCATGCCTAGCCAGCTTAAATCCATCCGCAGATCCTCGTGGCGGCCAAACCCAAGGTTTTAATGTGTTTTAGGCATTTTCGTGTGTTTTTGTTTGTTTTTTAGTTTAGATTTTTGTAGCCTATAAAGAGACATATTTGGGATACTGTAAACAGCTTCAACAAATAAATCAAATTAATTCTTGAAGTGTGCTTTATATCTTTAGATTCTTGTTGAATCTTGTTATTTTGAGATTTTGATCGTGAATCAACCCTTCGATCCTTCTTCCGGGAAGTGTTCATCCAACCCCATCAAGTTCTATGCTTCCACCCCGCGCCACTTTTCCTTTCCCTAACCTTACGGTATACGAAAGCAGTAGAATTGGGTACAGCAGATGGTAAAAGAAAGTGCAGATCGCATCACCAATTAGTACAAAAGAAGAAAAAAAATAGAAAAATAGACTTGTAGAATTTTTTTTGTCCGTAAATTAAAGTGGAAAATGTGGGATCAAAGATGGAAAAATGTCCAATAGGATTTAGACGCATGGAGAGAAAATGATGATAATGAGACGGATGAAAAACCACCATCTAAGGTGCGCTAGTTGGAAACCAGGAGATGTGCAAATTAACCCACGAAAGCTCCAATCTGTGGGAGAGTACGTGCTGTAAATGCTGTTATCTTTCTATGAATCCATATCATTACTGGCATACACATTGAAAAGAAGACTGCTATTAATGATGTTGTTTATGTACTAATCTATTTGTGGCAGGCATATTAAAGAATTAAAGTGTAAACGTGCACTAAAGGGTGGAAAAATGGACATTTACTTGGCATTGATTAAGTGCTAAAAGACCAATTTGCCAATGGGATGCTAACACTATAAGTCAATTGAAACAAAAACAAAATTGGAGGAGCAGGAAAGGTAAAATGTTCAATTTAGTTGTTCATTACTATTTGCTGTATGGTAGCTGCATAATAATATATTCATTTTCTTTCAGTATTCTTTTCATAGCTAATGTTTATATTTTTCACTTTGGGTTTTTGCAATCTTTCTAAGGTAAAAATATATTTACCAAGTCAGGGACAACAATGAACAATAACAAATATACTATTGGAGTGGTAAATACACAAGTATGAGGAAAGCATGGTAGAAGGTTGGATTACGGTTTTGCTTTATCCATTTAAATCCCATCATTAAATTTTAAATTCATTTATTAGATGCTATTTATACAATATATAAAGTTAGAGTAGAGGCAATTGGTATAATTTTTTTTTCTTTTTTTGAACTTTCAATTTTAATCTTATAAAAACTAATTTTTACGACTAATAACATAATCACATTTTGTCAACATAACTATTCATAAGCATCCTAAATATATATTGTAACTACCAACCAAATGGAAGGGGTACCAAAGCTCCAATCCGGGGGAGGGTACGTGCTGTAGATCTGGCTGTTATCTTTCTAATAATCTATATCATTACTGGCATACTTATTCAAAAGGAGAATGCCAATGTAGATGTTATTTATCTATTAATCTATTTGTGGCAGCCATAATAAAGAATTAAAGTGTAAACCTGCACTAAAGGGTGGAATATCTACTTAACCTTAATGAAGTGCTGCCAATTTACCTAGGAGATGCAAACATTATAAATCAATTAAAGAAAACTAAATACAAGATAATTGAATGATGTGATATGATTGAAAATTTTGGAGTTAGTGCTTAATTATTCCCAACCCTAAAAGTTGGAGCAGGAAAAACCAGTCAAAATTTGAGGAGAAGGAAGGGTCTTTGCTGTGTGGTTGCTGCATAATATATTCATGGGATAATTTTAGAAACCACCCCCGAGGTTTCTTTTAATATCATTCAGCTCCCCTGAGATTTTTAAAATCTCACTTACCTCCCTTAGATTGACATTTTTTTTAACATTTTAACCCCTTTGGAAGAAATACAAGAAATATAAAATTTTTGTTCCAATACTACCCTTATATTATCCTACTTATGAAATTTATAACAACAATAAAAATTAAAATAAGATTAAATTTTTATAAGGTGTAAATTTCTTGACGTAAACTATTTATTTTAGTTATATTTGAACAAAAGCAAAATTTGCACATGAAAAATTCACACGTATGAAAACATTATTTTAGTTTTTAAAACAACTAAAATTACACAATCAATTAAAACATATTTTTCCAAAAAATATCTTGACTTCCTTAATTGTAAATATGCACGAAATTTTATAAGGTTGTAATTACTCTCTAAAATCCTCCTAAGTGGTTGATTTTGATTAGATTTAATTTATTCATGTCTTTTGCTATTCCACCATGACTCCAATGTAAAGAAATATGGACCATTATTAGCTAGAAATTTATTTTTTTAATTTACTTTTTTGCTTTTAAAATTTTATTTTGGTTTGACTTTTTGGTTAAATAGTTGTTAAGAGGAAGGGTAATGTTGTCAATTTGTGACTTTTAATGAGAATATTTAGTTTTGTCAAATTGACAGGAGAGGTAAGTGAGATTTTAAAAACTTGAGGGGAGCTAAGTGATATTAAGGCAAACCTCAGGGAAGGTTTTTGAAATTATCCCTATATTCATTTCACGATCATTTGGTTGATTAACTTCAAAACACATGGATAAACTGTTTTTGGTACTTAGAACAGCTACGGAGTAAGAAATGACGCATTTTTTTGAGGCAAAACATTTAATAAGAATAAGAAACCTCGGCTTCACACAACTAGTGATGTATCTTTTTGCCCTTTATTTAAGTAAGTAGTCATACAAAAAAGATTTCTATTTTTCTCATGTTGAATTTTTATGATTATTGTAAGGATAAATTTTGTATACATTGTCAACGTATATATATATATATATATATTTTACATTAGCGAGTTTATAGTATGTCACATAACATGAATTCAAATTTAAAATTCAAATTATGAACATGTAACATACATCCAAAACTACTAGTGTAAAAAAATCACTAGACTGTCAATATAAAAAAATTAATCCTTAGTGTGAAGTGTAATTATTCCAAAGCTTGGAGTGGGTAGACTTACTATAAACAAGTCATGTGTGTTGAAGTCATTTCATGATATACATGAATGTTGTCTTTTAGGGCAAAAAAGTTAGGTGCCATTTATAATTAAATAAATAATGCGATCTATATTTATTTTTATCCCTAAAAAAGTAGGACCTGACTTGAACGATATTCATTTTTTCTTCTAAAAATGTGTGATCTAATCCAATCTATATTTATTTATTACTGAAAAAGTGCGATATGACCTTTTTGTACATAAAAAATAACTACATGTGAATCACGTGGTGATTTCAGACTAAAAAGTGATCAAAAATTTAGGTTGGAATTAAATTTTTTTAAACTTCTTTTAGTTAACTTAAATTTATAAGGGACATAAAATTAATATTTTAAAAATGAAGAACGAAAAAATTCATTTAATGAAATGTGTGAAACATTTTGAATAATTTTTCCAACAAATTAATACTCGAGGCCACTTTTAATTGGCACCATTAGCCAAACTTATACTCCCTCCGTCCCACTTTGATAGTTCTGTTTTCCTTTTCGCCTGTCCCAAATTGTAGTCCACTTTTCAATTGAAGAATGTAGTTATATTTTAATTTTTCTAAAATACCCTCATTCAATGTAAGTTGTTGTTACAATAAACTTACCCCATTTAATGAGAGTTGATTCTTTTTTTACTATCAATTCAAGTTCCCATAAAGTTGTACTCTAATTAATGTGAGGGTATTTTAGGAAAATAGCTACCTAAATTGATTGTTCTAACAAAATTAACTGCTTTTTCTTAAATTGTGTGAAAAAAAAATCAGGACTATCAAAGTGGGACAGAGGGAGTATGATTTTTGTAAAAGTTTATTAGTGTTACATCTATCTTGTCGTGTAATGGTTTTCCCAAACTACCTATAATTAAAATGTGACTTTACATTACCCACTACCGCCACGCGTATGTTCTTTATCTTTTTTTCTCCGACAGCATTAGTTAATATTTTTTCTCCAAAAACTTTTTGATTACACGTGTTTTTTAATGGATTCTTCTATATAATTGGTGGTACCGGTTTAATTTTGTCTACAAAAATTTAGATTTGTAAAGAGAGAAAAAGAAAAAAAAATCTCCATTCATATAGACTAAAATGAAAATGTGTATAGAAGAAAAATTATACTTAGGTGTAAAATATCAACTTTTTTATCAAATTTCAAAACCAGAAATTTATGTTACCGAATATATCAAAATTTATTAAATTTGATAAAAAGCTCGTTTGTGAGTGGTGAAATTATCAAATTTATGCATTATACTTGATGGGTATAATAATGTTTAAATTTCGTATAATAGTGTAACTTGTTTAGGTGTTCTTATCGTTTGCCCCTGAGATATAAACAGAGTGTGCCAAAGTCACTAGTATACGTACCTGAGCAATTGCGCTACCGGAATCCGGTATAAGGTAGCATCACAAACGACCTCTTCTGAGTTCATGGACGTCAAAACTCTCACGAAAATTTTCTTTCTCGTCTTACTTTCAACTTCATCCATCTCATCTGCAACATCAAGAACAATTTCCGGGACAACAAGTGAGTTGTGTAGTTCACAAATACCTTAAATGACAATTGATAGTTTAGTTTATCGTTCATGTTTGTTGTACTTTGGTTTTATGCAGACGAATTTAGGGGCAACGATACCCATGTTTCAGAGGTAAAGGTACACCCAAGTCCCATCTGGTCACCAAGATCAAGGGCAATGATGTTCCTTCTCCAATCGGCTTTTGTTGTTGATAATCCAAAATCAGACGAAACTTCAGGATTTGGATTGGGAGTTGCTTCTTTATATTGTATTTTCTTTGGGCTGGGAGGTTGCTTCTTTTTGTGTTTATTTAATTTTTTTTGTTCTGTAAGTACTTCTTTTTATTGTTGTCGATAAGCCTATATACAAATGGGCATGTCTAGTATCAAAATAATGTGAAATCCAAGATATTTGTTCCAATATGTCCTAGTTTTTTCAAACTTTTATCTAATAAGGAAAGAATGGAATTTAAGAAATGGGAAGGAAGAAAGGAGATTTGAACCCAATATTTCAAAGTCTCGGCGCTTTAATTGTAACCATTAGATCAAAGTCTTCTCGACTAGTTCAATTTACCTAAGGAAAGGCAAGCTTCAATTTTTTGTTGCTTGTTTTGTGGTTCATCTGGAAAGTGCTAAATCTGTTGATGGTTGGTATTTCATAATCATCTATAATGCCTACAAGATAGTGTACTTACCATGTTGATGCTTTGTGATGACAAAGGTAATTGAAATTTACATGAAAGTGATGCCTATCTTGTTTAGTATTTGTGATAACCAGCTTTCTGGTTCCGTTGCGTGAGGAGATTGGCAGGTTGACAATGTTGGTTGTGATGGAAATGGATAAAAATCAATTCTCTGGTAATATTCCGAAACATCTTCGCCAAAATGGAACGCTCAACAACGGCCTCATACTCCGATTCCCATTAAACCTGAAAATTGCTCAAGCTTATTTGGAGTGGGATTCGATGGAAACCCGCTAACTAGGAACCTGTCAAAAATGTCTGATATCTATCCAAACTTGAATTTGATGGATCTTAGCAACAATGAATTCTATGGCAGACTTTCTGGCAACTGGGCTGGATCCCCAAACTTGGAAGCACTTTTGCTTGCAGACAATCACATCACAGGTTGAATCCTTTCAGAGCTAGCGAACGTGTCTTAACTTCTTAGGCTTGATCATTCTTCCAATGAATTGACTGGGGAAATTCCTGTCAGAAGACATCTTTGGGCGGGGAGGTTGCTTCTTTTTGTGTTTATTTATTTATTTATTTTTGTTCTGTAAGTACTGTTTATTGTTGTTGATAAGCTTATATACAATTGGGTATGTCTAGTATCAAAATAATGTGAAATCGAAGAAATTTGTTCCCATATGTCCTAGTTTAATTTACTTTTTTTAAAAAAAAATTGTTTTTATGTAGTAGGAAGATTATGGGATTTAAGTAGTAGGGTTTTTCGTCACAACAGAAAACTAGCGCTGCTCCATCATTTCTCTGTCTCCTTTCCCAACCACCAAAACATAACAAAAATATTCACATTTCTTCATCAAAGCACGTAATGTCGATCGATTCGACGCCGTCATTATAACAGCTCTCCCTAATCGGCACCGTCGAGGAGGCCCAGTTTTCCCGCCGGGTCCTGATCCACTCTATTCTAAGCCGGCCCGATGGCGGGCGGGACTAGCAGGTCAAGTTGTGAAAATCGGAGGATGGGTGAAACTGGCCGAGAACAGGGGAAAGGTGCCTTCGCGTTTCTGGAACTCAACGACGGCTCTTGTCCGGCGAATCTGCAGGTCATAGTGTAGTCCGGCGTGCAAAAGCTCGGCGATTTGGTGCCCACCGGCACGACCGTGTACGTGAAAGGCGAGCTTAAGAAGCCTCCCGATGGGACTAAGCAGAAAATTGAGCTCAAGGTTCTGAAGGTTCTGGATGTGGGGACTGTTGATGCGGCCAAGTATCCTTTGCCGAAGACCAGGCTTACGCTGGAATTCCTTAGGGATTTTGTGCATCTTCGCCCCCGAACCAACACTATTTCTGCAGTTGCTCGTATCCGTAATGAACTGGCTTATGCCACCCATACATTTTTCCACAAGCATGGATTTCTCTATGTCCACACTCCTATCATAACCACCAGTGACTGTGAGTGTGCTGGTGAGATGTTTCAGGTCACAAATTTAATTAATGAAGCTGAAAAATTGGAAAAGGGGCTTAAAGAGAACCCTGCTCCTTCAGAAGCTGACATAGTAGCTGCTGAGCTCCTCGTTAAGGAGAAGGGAGAAGCCGTTGCTCAACTCAAATCTGCTAAAGCTAGCAAGGAAGAAATTAGTGCTGCTGTTGCGGTGCTCACTAAGGCTAAAGAGAATCTAGTGAAGCTGCAAGAGAGGTTTAGGTTGGGGAACAGATGTAAGCTTAGTGCTGGCATACCAAAAAAGGATGGAAAAATAGATTATTCTGAAGATTTCTTTGCTCGTCAAGCATTTCTGACTGTTTCTGGGCAACTTCAGGTTGAGACATTTGCTTGTGCGCTCAGTAGTGTTTATACATTTGGACCAACTTTTCGAGCTGAACAGTCACATACATCAAGGCATTTGGCGGAGTTTTGGATGGTGGAGCCTGAAATTGCGTTTGCTGATCTCCAGGATGATATGAACTGTGCAGAAGCATATGTGAATTTCTTGTGCCAGTGGTTACTTGATTATTCCCCCCGCTGACATGGAGTTTATGGCCGCCCATATTGACAAAACTTGTATCGATAGACTTAAAATGGTTGCCTCAAGCAACTTCTACCGGATAACTTATACAGAAGCCATAGCAATTCTCGAGGAGGTGCCAAAAGCAAGGAAATTTGAGAATAAAGTAGAATGGGGAATAGATTTGGCATCTGAACATGAGAGATACTTGACTGAAGAGAAATTTAAAGCGCCTGTCATTGTTTACAACTATCCCAAAGGAATTAAAGCATTCTATATGAAGCTCAATGAAGAGTATGGGATTTAACTAGCGGGAAGGAAGAAAGGAGATTTTTTTTTTTTGGTGGAGAAAGGAGATTTGAATCCAAGACTTTTAAGTCTTGGTGTTTCAATTTTAATCATTACATTAAGCTCTCCTCAACTAGTTTAATTTACCTTAGGAAAGTCAAGTTTCAATTTTTTGTTGCTTGTTTTGTGGTTCATCTGGAAAGTGCTAGATCTGTTGATGGTTGGTATTTCACAATCATCCATAATGCATACAAGATAGTGTACTCACAAGATAGGTAATTGAATTTACATGAAAGTGATGCCTATCTTGTTTAGTATTTGTGATAACCAGCTTTTTGGTTCCGTTGCGTGAGGAGATTGGCAAGTTGACAATGTTGGTTGTGATGGAAATGAATAAAAATCAATTCTCTGGTAATATACCGAAACATCTTCGCCAAAATGGAACACTCAACAACGGCCTCATACTCCGATTCCTATTAAACCTGAAAACTGCTCAAGCTTATTCAGAGTCGGATTCGATGGAAATCAGCTAACTAGAACCTGTCAAAGTTGTCTGATATCTATCCAAACTTGAATTTGATGGATCTTAGCAACAATGAATTCTATGGCAGACTTTCTGGCAAAAGGGCTAGATGCCCAAACTTGGAAGCACTTTTGCTTGCAGACAATTCTCAGAGCTAGAGAACGTGTCTTAACTTCATAGTCTTGATCATTCTTCCAATGACTTGACTGGGGAAATTCCAAAGCAAGTTATGAAGCTGGCTTCTCTGCTAAAATACCTGAAGGATTAGGTTTGTAAAAAATCTGATTTATCTAAACCTGTCCTAGAAATTTTAAAAGATTGCCAACAATTGTTTTGCCTGAACTTGAGCAACAACAATCTAAGTCAAATGATTCCACCCCAGCTAGGTGAGTTAACTCACCTTTCTATCTTGGATCTGAGTCATAATTACATCAGCGGAGAAATACCACCTGAGTTTGATCAGAAGTTTTCAGAGTCTAGAGATATATTGGAAATTATCTTTCCCATGATAACCTCTCAGGTTTCCTTTCAGAAGCTATGCAGAACTGCCTGGTTCTTTGAATTTTGACATATCATTCAATTACCTTAGAAGGTCCATTTCCTTATGTTAGAGCCTTTAAAAATATAACCACAGAACAATTGAGGCGATAGTAGGGTTTGTGCGGCAATATTACAGGTTTACAAGCTTGTGAAAGTCATCAATCAATTAGAAAGCACTTAAAGGATTGTTACAGGGTTGAATCTTGTTCTCATAATTGCACTCCCTCTTCTAGGACCACTCGTACTTCTTCATGCAATGTACAGAGAAATATTAAAAGCAACAGAAGAGTTGGTTATGGAAGTGTGTACAAACCAATGCTTCCACCCGATAACTTAGTTCCCTTACGGCCTTACAGAGACTTCATCTGTTGCCTGAGAAGGCGTACTTTAACTGTTTCTTGAATGAGATGAGATAAGAGGCTTGACAAATATCGAGCACAGAAACCTTGTGAAACTCCACGGCTTCTGCTCGAGTTCCAAACACACCTTTTTGGTCTACGAGTACCTTGAGCAAGGTAGCTTGGCCAAAATCTTCAGCATGGAAGAAGAAAATAAGGGGCTAGACTGGGAAAACGGGGCGGACATCATCAAGGGTGTCGCTCACACGCTATCTTACATGCATCATGATTGTTCACCTACAATAGTTCAGCAAGATGTTTCGAGCAACAATGTTTTGCTTGATTTAGAATACGAGGCTCGTGTTTCAGACTTTGGCACTGCTAAATTTCAGCCGAAGGACTCATCCAATTGGACTCCCTTGCTGGCACATTGGGATATGTTGCAGCAGGTAATTAACAGGGTTATAATTTCTCTCTATTTTCAGGCATTAAGTGTACAGGTTTCACTGATAACAGGATTTTCCATGCAGAGCTTGCCTATACATGAGAGTCACTGAAAAATGTGATGTTTACAGCTTTGGGGTCCTGACATTGGAAATAATCAAGGGGAAGCACCCTGGTGCATTTGTTGCCCATCTGATGTCTTCAACAACAACTGGAGACAAAGAATTGAAAGACTTGTTGGACCAGAGACTTTCGCATCCCACATAAGAAATTGAAAAGATCCTGGTATTCGTCCTCAAAATAGCAGAGGCATGTTTAC
The DNA here is from genome assembly GCA_023065735.1 of Coffea humblotiana. Taxonomy (NCBI): domain Eukaryota; kingdom Viridiplantae; phylum Streptophyta; class Magnoliopsida; order Gentianales; family Rubiaceae; genus Coffea; species Coffea humblotiana. The sequence goes on along the minus strand of CM041210.1, from coordinate 8,545,864 downwards.
ATGTGAATCCAGAATCTAGGCCAACTATGCATATGATTTCTAGTTTGTTCCAAACCTATAAAATTGTATCCTTAATGCATCTGACAACCAAATTGACCGATTTAAAAATTGTCCAAGTCATGCTTCAGAACATTTTATTGCAGCATTATTCGAGATAAACAATTGTTCTTTGTCTTTTTTTTTTTTTTGGAAATTTATCCAAATAGTGTATTGTCAATCAAATGAAAAAAATTCACACCAAAAGTTTGAAGTATCAAACGTATACATAATTAGCCCAAATAGACATGGATCCCAATCGCAAAACGCAAAAAATTCCCAAACGACTTTAAAAGCAATCTGTGGTAGATAATAGATATAGACCCAAATCAGCATAGAAAGCCCAAAAAAATTTGAACAATTTCTCCATTTGTGCCCGCCATTCTGGGGATTACCACTTTCATTGGGTGTCGCCGGAGGACACTAAAGCCTGTAGGCCGATCCAATTTGGTGTTCACAACTGATGTGGGAACTCAGCAGCAATTGGAAGGTTTTAAGCGTTTGTCATCAAACCTGGCCCAAAGCATTTAGCATTGAACTATTGGATACATATGCTTTTTGCCAATTTCCATCACAAAACTAGAACTCAACTTCATCCGAATTTAATCATCAGATCTGGCCTACTATTAAGCCGAAATATGAGAAGAATTGATCTCAAGAATAGAATGTATTGGCTGGTTATATTGCTAAATAAGAGTCTCTATTTCTTTTAAATTTTTTTTAGTCAAAAAAGGGTGGGATTTAAGAAGTAGGAAGGAAAGGGGGATTTGAACTTAGGATCTTTATCTTTAGGTAAAAAAAAAAAAACTCAAATTAAGTCTCTATATTTCATGTTTGTATCTATAATGAAAATAAAATTGTATTTTGTACATTTCAAAATTATTTTAAAAAATACTCATACTTCAACTATTTATATAATATTTGTGATAAACTTGTCTCAGTTTTGCTTCATAAGCAATACTTCAATTTATGAGAAAAAGTTTAAAATTTGTTAAGGATGATGTCCTATTTTTTTTCTGTTATAAAGAACATAGTTACGATACATAACAAAATTTCGATAAGTTTATGCATGCAAAATCCAAAAGAAATGAAACTTAAAAACTTTTATGTCTCATACACAAGGATAATAGTTAAAGTTGAAATCAATTAGCATAATCTTTCAAATTCATAATGAATTCACCAATATTTTTATTCCGTAACCTATGAAATTGTTCGTACTTAAAAAAAGAAAGAGAAGAAGAAGTTGTTCTTACTATTCACATACACATTTTATGCACTATTTCGTTCAACTCATATCTTGGTGTCGAATTTGTTTTATCATACTTTAAAAAAATTTATGATAAACGTATGTAAAATAATTAATATTATGATTATTCTGTATTTTACTAACCATGTTTCTCACAAACAAACACAGATAAATTCAAGTAAAAGCAACACCAAGTAGGACAGAAAGAGTATTGCTGCTAGTGTGTAAATCAGGCCCCATCATTGACCAATATCCATAATCCATTTTGGTGTCAACAGGGAATATCTTCTCTCACACCACAACAAAACATGGACTAACTCATAAAGGGTTAGTAGCATTAGCAACACAAGTACATAGTAGTGCGTGCTTTTTCTTGAATCAAATTTGATCCCACTATCCCCAGACACAGCAGCATGTTCCTGATGTGACACCAGCTTAGTTTTGTGCATGTAAAATTCGTCTCACTCCCAAGAACAAACGCAGATTGCAAGTAGCACATTATCTCTGTTTTGGGCTTGATTCATTTTAAACACTTTCTCGAGTATCTCTTCTACTAAAAGGTTACTCCACCTAAAACAAGAAAACGCTTCCAAGAGAAGATAATTCAAAATAAAGTGCTCTTGTAGGAGCATAAACTTCAGGTGGCTGAGACATTCATAAGGCATGCCTTAGTTGCCTATAGGTTAAAGGGCAAATTACACTTTACCCACATGTGGTTTAGTTTTTTTTTTTAACATAATCCCTCTATGATTTCAAAAGCTATACATAACTTCTTCATGATTTGAATTAAAGTGTCAAAATGAAAGAATTTGCAATCGATAACGGAGTGAACTAAAATATCAAAAATATCCGTATATAAAGTTGAAAATTATTTATTAACCACAGGGGGTTATATTATATTGAAAATCATAAGAGGATTATATGGTAAAACACTAAACTATAAGAGAGTTGTATGGTGAAATATAAAATCATACTGGGTTAGAGTGTTATGCATATTATGTTTATATATTTTAGTCACTTCAGTCATTTTAGTTTTTAAACAAGGGTAATTTCGACATTTTTTTAGGTTCATTACGGATGATCATTTTTGTCACTTTGACACTTTAATCCAAACTATAAGGAAATTATATATAGTTTTTAAAACTAGAGAGAGTTATGTGGAAATTAGCTATACCACATGACGGTAAACTGTAATTTACTTTAGGTTAAATATGGACTTGTAGGAAGTTGATTGACGAATCCATGCAAGTGCATAAGGTCAATCATAGTGATAAATTACTTGGAGTATTTCAGGGTCGAATCCACAAGGACAATTTAATTCTCTACTCTAATTATTCTAACAAAAATAATAAAATTTAAATTCAAGGAGTTGTAATTACTAACTAAGCAATAAAGTAATAATCAAATCAAGTCAAGTACTATTGAGAAAACAATAGATGCGAATTTAGGGTTTCAAGTTTTAATCTAGAATTTGAGTCAATTATCTAGTTAATTTCTTAACAAACCATGAATGTATCATACAGTTATATTGTAGATTATCTCTCGATACATTTAAAGTGTGCCTAATTAAATCCTACGTCTCTCTTGAGTTTGCAAGTTTTTAATTAAATCATTTAAGAACTTTGGTGATATAAGTGCATCATACAAATCCTAACTTACTCTCATGATTAGCCTAAATATGTTTATCTATCTAGTGCACGACTGAATCTTGCTTCTCAATTTGATACAAACCCAAAAATCATGTCTATCGTGATCAAGCACAAACACGTAATTAAAATCAAGATAGATAAATTATAGCAAAAGATAAGAAATTAAACTAGAAAAATGAATCAAATTTCTTCATAAAAATCCGAACCCTAGAAGTAAATTTAGTTTAGTTCAGCATAATTGGAAAATTAAGAACACGAATCCAAAGAGTTGCTACAAAGATAAGAAAAAGAGTAAGAAAACTTCTCAGTTGCTCGCTCCAGTCCTCTCGTTGTGTGCTCCTTGATTCGCTCACGTTTGATCTTGATTTTTTAAGTATAAACTATGAAAAAATGTTAGAACTAAACTAGGCTAATGTTTTCTAATCCTTTAAAAATGACCTAGAACACCCCTATTTATAGTTTCTTAAAGTAGTATCCCAAACGGAGTAGGATTAGGCTTTTTGGAATTGAAAAACAACGTTTCAATGCATTTTTTCATCGAAGACAGGCCCAAAATCTAGTGCCAGACATTGGGACTAGAGAAACTTAGTGTGAAGATCAAACTGATAATTAGCACAGGTTATAACTGATCCACATACAGATCACTAGGGATCCACGATATGGATCCTCTTTGAAGCCAAAAACTCTATCAATAAGGCCGAATCAGTTCTTAGTCGAAATATACAATTTGTAGCTCTATGAATTAAATTTCTAATGCCATAAGAATCATGTCAATTTGGAAGTTTGAACGTTGAGATGTGTCCAAAATACTGAGAATTGGTTAGAAAATCATCAAAGCAAAACTATACTTCAATAATTTGGACTTTTGACTATGAAAACGTGAGAACCAGACTTTAATATTTTCATAATAATTATAGAGCATTCTCTTAGTTTCAAAAGGAATCAAGAATCATCTCAATCCAATTTTTGTAGTTCAAGTTATTGCCAAAATACTTAAAAAGTCAATTTTGCCAAACCCCTTCCTCTTCGCTTTTCTTCTTCCATTGCTTTTTCACACTACATTTTTGGTCCATTTTCTCTCCAATTAAGCCCTTCACCTATTAGAACAATATGAGAACAAAACTAGGTAGTTTCTATTCAAAATAAAGCTCAAATAAACTAATTAGCTAGTAACTTATGCATACAAATGCACTACAATCTATGTCCTATCAAAAGTACATTCATCAGGAAGCCAAGTAAAAAGATTCAGGGGAAGAAGAAGCTCCTTGGGACTTGGAAACTTTGATTGATGATAGTATTATGTTCCAAAGGAGCAAAAGTGATTTATCTTAGTAAATTACGATCTTGAAATTTTTTATATTTTTCAGAGCTGTTCATAATTTTTTAGATCTATTGTATCTATTAAATTGCAAATTTATTATTTCTAGTGCATGTCTAACATCCCATTAGAATAGTGATGTAAATCAAATGGTACTGAATGATTTTTAGCAATCTTTTAGTGAATTTTACTTTTTATTTAAAAAAAATTAAGTTCCAAAGGAAACTGCTGGAGAAACTTTGGTGAATTGGGAATAGTACAAGACATGTACTAATAGCTTAGCTAGAATACAAAATCTCATCAAATAATTGTAGGGATTAATGAGTGAACGGATTCCTAGCCTCAAATAATTTAATTGATTAAAGACCACACATTTGGCAAACAAATTTGATCATCAAAATCTAAAGTGTAAAGGGACAAAAATGTTATCCCCTTTAACGTATATAGTAATAATAGTAAGCACGACCAATCATCAAGCAAAATGTAATTTACCCTTGCACATGGTCCGGTCAATTGTCACTTACAGTGTGTAATGCAAATTGTACCTTTCGGACGACCCGCTGACTCCAACGACTCAAAAAGTCTATTCTTGTCTGGTGTCTCATTAACTGCTTCATTGGAAATCATGGCAGCTCAAATTGACTGAAATCTTTCAGCAACCTTCCTGAAAGTTCACGGAGGAGATTTGGCTTGAAAAAAAAAATGTAAGATCCAGACGGTATCTTGTATATATGTAGGGTTCACACCATGTGCAACCCTACATCGTTTTTTCACATCATGTGTAGAACTCACAAAAGTTTGTTCTATAATTATACATTGTTGAAAGTGAGGCCTCATTTGTGAATTTTTTGGATATTTGTCTAAAACTTTACTATAGTTTGCTGCAGAAATTGTATAAAAATTTTTGAAGTATGTAAATTTTTGGATATTTTGAAGTATATAGTTTAAAAACTTTGAGAAGTTTTTTGAAGTTACTGTAGTTAAAATTGTTAAAAAACTTGTAACAAACAAATTTAACCAAAAACTTACTTGCCAAATAGGTCCTGAATTACACCATGTACAAAGTGAATTACATCTTGTGTATTTTGTACAAAACTAGCCCGAACGATTTCCTGACAACCGTTCAGGCCCAGTTTCCTTAGAAACTAGTGCGAAGAAGACCTTTAATATTTCTAACCATGCATGTACAGATTATTTAGAAGCAAACTCCTCTAAACCATCTTGAGGGTAAAGAAATCATGAGTTCTTTGGCAGTAGAAAAGAATATTTTCACTTTCATTTGGCATAGGTTTTTATTTTTTTTCTTTGTTCTTTTTGGCTATGACAAACAAAATTTTGTCATAGAATTGCAATCATTAACTATTTAAGAATAAATTTTATGAACAGTATTTTTTTTCTTTATACTCATTTTTTAAAGCAATTTCATTATATATAAAACCTAATTGTTTGCATTTGTTTTGTGACAATCAAGCTACACTTCTTATTGCTGCTAATCCTGTTTTCCACGAGCGTACCAAACACATTGAGATTGATTGTCACTTTGTTAGTGAACGGATTCAGTCCAATGAGCTTTGTACCCATTTCATTCGCTTAGAGGATCAACTTGCTGACTTGTTCACCAAAGCGCTTGGTTTTAATCCTTTTAAACAATTGTTGCGTAAGCTTGGTGTTTCGTTCCTCCACACTCCAGCTTGAGGGGGCCTGTTAGCATACCTCACCCTTATTCCTTATCTTGTTATCTCTTGTAACAACTATACGATTAAGATAGAATTAGTTTTTGTATTCTTATATGATAAAAATAAAATTAGTTGTATGATAATGATAGAATCAGCGTAGTATTCCAGTATGTACGTTAGGCTAGAAATCTGCTATTTAATTTTCTATAAATTCTCAGTTGTACACAACACTTATAAATAGATGAATAAAATCGCCACCTTTTGTCATAAATGTAGATATCATACTTGTCTCACAATATATTCGAGTTTTGAGACTAATTCATTCTTACCCAAACTCACTTATTATTCCTTAATTTCCTTAAGATAATCAATATAACCATGAAGTGGTAAAGCTATTTTGAAATCTACAACATTAAAACTACACATAAACCAATACTAATTACTAATTATACATTAAATACTTCCAAATAATACATTTACCGGCCCGACTCATCCTTATTGGCAGCCTTACTTTGACTAGTCTTTATGAGGGTATAGCGCATATATTTAAGGTTGGCAGAGAGTAAACTGTGACTATCTCCTAAATTCAGGAGGGCAAAGAGTTATTAACCTTGTTGTTAAATTTTAATTTTTTTTTTTTTAGGTTCTCACATTACCTGTAGGTGCTATATGAGTAAATGGATTAGAGTTTCCGGGTATGTTTTAGGTGAATAAATATCTTGGAAAACGTCTAAGGGATTTAACTATTTGAATAGTGTCAATGCATAAATAAACAGGTAATGATGATGACAACTTACTGGGCCGTGATGGGGTTGAAGTCTGCAACAAGAACACGATAACAACCCGGCACAATATTCACACCACGCCGCCAACGGCCATTGACTGTTGATTAGTTAAATCTGTGCTCAGTTTGTGATGAACACAACATCTGACCATTCGAAGTCAATATTCGATAACTGGTATTTTGAAATTCATAAAACGTGTATAGAAAAAGAAAGCATAAAGGTGAGAAAGGAAGACAATTGTAGGGCTTGAATTAAAGTCATTTTGCTTTCGTTTCAACACGGAAAGGAGAAATGGACTGCTTTTTATCTGCATCGAAAAAAAAAGGCTAACTATACATCAGGTGAAGAGAATATACGGGACTAAGGGTGGTCCAAAATTACCTATGGAATTACTTTCAATGTGTAGTTTAAAGAGTACAAAGAAAGCCCTCCAGAGCCTTGTATTCAAATAGAGGATCTGATGCGGAAGATCAAGAGCCTTAAGTCACTTTTGCACTCACAAGAAAATTTGGTAAAAAGAAATTAAAGATTTTTTATTAATAATGAGAGTAGTTTGAAAAATAAAGTCCTAACAAGACCTATTTATAGGCAAATATGCCCGAAACTAAAAAGGAAACAAAAATTGAAACTCGCTTATTTTGGGCCTTAATAAAAGGATATTTTTTTTATTTGTAAAATTTGGCCAAAATACTGGCCAAAATATGAGGCATACCACTAAAAGCTTGTTGGCAAAGTTTTAGTTGCAGTGGAGTAACTTAAGAAGAAGAAAATTGTAGCACTGTTGGAATCTTAGTGGAGAAGATGCAAGACAGAACCGGGTTTATTTAAAAAAAAAAGTATTCATATTATTTTTCTTTTCTTTTTTTTTTGTCTTTTCAGTAAGCTTTTCAAGGCTTTGTGGTAATTTTGAATGGCATACTACATTTTTGCATTTTTATATTTTTACATTTTTACGTTTTTGTCAAGTGCATCTTATCCCTCTATGTGGTTGGCGGATTATTGCGTGGAGTTTATGCGCACTCCGTTGTTAAAAAAAAAATAGTTACTCATTTCTCTTTCACAAACTTACCCAGTTTATACACTTCTTATGAATGTCAAACCTTTCTTTCACCATTTCCTAAATCTTCCTATAAATAGTTGAGCAATTGCACCAAACTTTCGATAGGTGGTAGCTTCCGAAAATCACCGGTTTCTGTAGAATTCATGGCCGCCAACGCTCTCACCACACTTTTCTTTCTCGTCTTACTCTCAACTTCATCCATCTTATCTGCAGTATCAAGAACAGTTTCTGGGACAAGAAGTAAGTTTCGTAGTCCAATACCTTAAATAAGCTCTGATATCTTGGGTTATCGTTTTATGCATGTTGCACTCTGGTCTTATGCAGATGAATTATGGGGTAAAGTTGCCAATCTATCAGAGGTAAAGATAAACCCAGCTCCCTATACTTCACCACATTCTGGGGTGGGCCACTGAGAATCCTCCCCCAGGCAGCCTTAGATGATTGATTTTCCCCAGTCGGACGATACTTCAAGATTTGGGCTGGGATGTTGCTTCTTTTTATAGTTATTTGTAAGCCTATATACGAATGTGCATCTCAAGTATCAAAATAACCTGTTTTTATATGTCCTCGTTTTGATTATGGAAAGCTGTATATTCAGTTTCCTGTTGTTTGTTTTGTGGTTCATTTGGACAGTGCTTGATTTGTCATGGGATGTTGCTCCTTGTTTTGTGGTAAATATCTAAACAACCATCCCATGACTCATGCATAACGTAACCGGTATATCCATATAAATTGATGCTTTTGCTAAGTTGATGGATTCGAATAGCTTATCATGTCATCTATATAAATCTAAGAATTTTTCTAACAGGTGTTTCATAAATTGTCGTTAGCATTTACCTAATCTACTGTATATATATACATACTAACAATTATTACCCTCTATTATATTTATATACTTTCTCTATTTAATTTTACCTATTATTTCTTATATTTATTTCCTTTTCCTAATTAATTTTATATTTTAAAAAATATAAAATATATATTAATTAGTGCTATAGTAGACAAACCCCAAATCTAATTATTAAAAGAAAAAACCCAAAGCCTATGGAAGATTATTTGACTTGACCAACCCAATCTCGATCAATGATGGCTTCTAATCTACGAGCGCAAGCAGATCAAATATGTGAGCCTCACATGATTATTCCGTGTATAGAATAGGATGAGCCTATTCTCAACTAATTTTTGAAACTTAATTGGTTCTAACTTTTGATCTTCGAAGAGTTAATTTTTATGCTCTCAACTAACTTTTGAAAACCTGATGATTATTCTGTGTATGGGAGAGAATGGGTTTGTTTTCAATTGATTTTGAAAACTTGATTTAACTTCTGATTTTCGAAAAGCTATTTTTGTGCTATCAACTGATTTTAAAATTTTTTATTTTTTTTTTGGTCTAAAAAAGCTTAAAATCAGAAGCATCTCTTTGACTACTTTTGGCTTTTCGATTCTAGCATACCCTTTCATACAGACAAACATACCAAACTTTTTAACATAATTACTGGGGCCGGGAAAAATATTACTGCCATACACATCTCTGTCATTTTTTATTATTTGTACCCCACTTCTAAATTCGCCTTTGTCTCCATTCATCTTCTTCTTTTCCAATATTTAGTCTTTACAAGAAAAACAATTAATTACATAAAAAAAATACCATTTAATTAGTACAAATGTCACTTTTGTAGCACATAAGGGCAGTTTGATCATCTTTTTGTCAAAACCAATTTTCAACTCTTTTTGTGAACACCCATGCATTTATTAAAATAATTTTTTTTCAATGGTAAACAAGAACGCTATTTATTCTAAAAATCTAATTTGAATACAAGCAAAAAATTACTGTCATATCCTTATTCACTTTATACACTTGTTGCTAATTTGAATAGAAGCAAACCCAGGGAAAAAAAAAAGTTTCTCTTTTAGATGAAAGGAGATAGCGAGTCAAAAAATTTCTCTTTTACCACCCACCACATTACCAGATCCCTAAATCCTTAAATATGAATTCTCAAATCTTACACCTAATTTTCCAAACTCCAAAGCTGTGAAATCTGGATTGGTTTTGAGAGATGAAGTGGGGTGGATGTACTTACAATGCGGCTGAACCTGAGGGTGTCGGGCCTTGGAACAAGATGTTTGGATTGATGTTTTTCCAAAAATACTTGTAATTTTTCCGTGATCACATTCTTTAATCATTATTTCACTTCACATACATTAAATTGTTACAATATTTCCAAAAAAAATTCAGAAAATAGCAATCCAAACAGGAGTAAAAATTGTGATATATATACAAAGCTATTGTGGTAATACGGAGGATTTGAAAAAATAAGTATGGGAAACAATATGACGGGCATGTGCGTACCCTATGTTATTGTTAATACTTAATATTCTTAATTCCTATTTTCTTTTATACCTTTTTCTATCTTTTCAATTTTTCTTTTTCTTTCTCTTCATCAATTGCATTTCGTGTGTGTATATATGTATATGTATATGTATCTATATACACACATATATAAAAATATATATAATAATAATAATAATTCACTGTTCAATTCCCATTTTAGCAGATTGTTGAATTGACTACTTTCATTTTCTGCCGAGCAGAAGCTCGATATTTTTTTTCATGTGGCCATATTTAGTTTTTTTTAATTTGAATAGATTTGGAGTATTTTTTTTTGTAACAATCAATTCCGTTCATTTATTTTCACCCACTTATTCTCCTTTTCTTTTTCACTTTCTTAACTATCTCAACTTTCAATCCATTTATTTAATTCTTACTTTACGTACCAAAATTTACCAAATTGTGCAAAATGGCACTTGTGAGGCTGTTCTCATGAAATCTACATGGCGCTTTTGGCATTCCATGAAGTAAACGATTGAACAGTTGGTGATTATCTTTTTTCTTTCAAATAAATTTAGCTACATGTGGTTAAGTTTTGTGGTGACTATATTCACATATATGTAGTGAAGATAAGAGCAAGAAGAGATGATTTTCTCTCACATTATTAGAAATCCGCCTATTAGCGGGCATTACTCTGGCATTTGATCAATAAATTTGATTACCAAGAAAACCATCTAAATATTGTGTTCAATGCTATAGTTTAGGTATGTCAAAAAATAGTGTAAACCTTAAAATACGCATTATGCTCCTTTGATTTTATAGGACATTATCCAAATTTGTGTGGAGAATCCATCCTTTGAGAATCTTGTATAGGAAATGAGATTAGTCTAGTGACAGTACCTGCCTAGGATAACGTAAATAGCGTACTATAATCTAAGCCTGCAATTTCTTTTCCTTTTTCTTCCCGTTTTGGAAACGTTTAACAAATTCCTAAAGTCAATAATTGAACGTTGCATTATCACATTCTCATATTTGGAACACACTAACGGAAGACTTTGAAAAGTCGGTCAAAATGGCTCTAATATACACAACTGCCTTAAATTATTTGACACGTTAATTTGAGCGGATATTTTGTAGTAATATTTAAGTTCAAAACTTGGGTAGAACTAGTGTTCAAAAACCTAATGGTTCACATTGTGCTACATTGTTTGGTGAAATGATTTGAACACTTTGGATTATTGAATTTTTGAACATCGGATCTATCTAAACGTAAGCCAATATTTAATGATTGCAGTGGGCATTTAATGTGATTTAACATCCTAAGTACCATTTCGATACATATTTGTGTTATATATTGAAGAATTTGTATCATATAAAGACGTTGATAACTCTTTTAACAACATGGCTATGCTTTGGCTCCTAAAAGGCTTATTGATTAGTCATTAGTGATGTTCCCAATAATAGATTCATGTCCTATTTAATTTAATTTTTGTTAGAGGGGCCTGACTTGGTTGCACAAGAATTTAGAAAGGATGTGTTACACTAGTTTAATATATTTTGTTCTCACATTAAATTTGAATTCAACAATGTGCTAAACAGATTGGAAGGGTTTCTCGGGTTTAATATGTTTTGTGTTGTTGTGTTTTGAATTCCTGGTTTTAATTATGATTATGATAAACTAAATTATATCTAGGGATAGGATTTTGTGAAGGAGTTTTGATTATTTATCTTAATTAAAATTTTAACTTTTGTCTTGATTTATTTATCTTGATTTAATTATATGTTTATATTTGGCTACCATAGACATGCTCTTAGGATTTGTATTGAACTAAGAAGGGATATACAACCATGCACATGATAAATAAGCATACTTAGCCTAATCACTAGAGTAGGTTAGGATTTGTATGACCTAAATATATCACCTAAGATTTTAAAGGATTTAATTAAATACTTTTGATCTCAAAAGATATGTGAGATTTAATTAATCACAACTTAGATGTATTTAGAGATAATCAAAGGTACTTGCATGCGATACATTCCTGGCGTGTTAAGAAATTAACTAGATATTCAACTCAAACTCTGGATTAAAATCTGAAATCCTAGTCTTTTGCCAATTGTTTTCTCACCTATATCTTATTTGATTTGAGTGTTTATTTAATTTCTCAAGTAGTGATTAAAATACCCTTTGAGGTTGAATTTTTTATTTTGTTAGAATAATTAAAGTAAGAAATTAATTCGTTCCCATGGGCTCGACCATGGAATATTTTAGATAATTTATTATTACGATCAACATTGTGCGCTTGAAGCAATTCGTTGATCACTACCTGCCCTAAATTTGTGGATTAAAAGAAATTTCATGTTACTTTTGCACTCACAAGAAAATTTGGTAAAAAAAATCAAAGATATTTGATTAATAATGAGAGTAGTTTGAAAAATAAAGTCCTGACAAGACCTATTTATAGCCAATGTGCCCGAAACAAAAAAGGAAACAAAAATTGAAACTCTGCCAGTAACAAAATTGATAAATAAGTTGCAACAGCGCTTATTTTGAGCTTTAATAAAAGGATTTTTTTATTTATAAAATTTGGACAAAATACTGGCCAAAATATGAGGCAGAGCATCAAAAGCTTGGATGCAAAGTTTTAGTAGCAGTGGAGTAATTTTAGTCAAGAAGAAGAAAATTGTAGCAATGTTGGAATCTTAGTGGAGAAGATGAAAGACAGAACCGGGTTTACTAAAAAACAACAAGTGTTCATATTATTTAACTTTTTTTGTCTTTTCAGTAAGCTTTTCAAGGCTGTGAGGTAATTCCGAATGCCATAATACATTTTGCATTAAGTGAGTAGTTACTCATTTTTCTTTCAAAAATTTACCCAAATTATACACTTCTTATGAATTTCAAACCTTACTCTCGCCATTTCCTAAATCTTCCTATATATAGTTGAGCAATTGCACCAACCTTTCGAATAGGTGGTAGCTTCCGAAATTTACCGGTTTCTGCAGAATTCATGCCGCCAACGCTCTCACCACACTTTTCTTTCTCGTCTTACTTTCAACTTATCCATCTTATCTGCAGCATCACGAACAGTTACCGGGGCAAGAAGTAAGTGTTCAAAAAGGGTTTTATTTATTTTTTATTTGAAAAACATATTTTGGGTGATTTGGTATACCTTAATTCAATACCAAGTGGAGACTCTAATTTTTTTTCTTAAAAACTCTTTTTAGATTATTATTTTGGCTCAAAACTATCGCACTTTTTAAGTCCCATTTTAGGACTTTTTTCTTTATTTATTTTCTAAAAATCACAAAAACTCATTTTTTCACTCATCTTTTAATAAAAATTCATTTTTCAACACTTAGATTATTTTTCTTTTAAATATATACACACGCAGTATTATATGTATTTATTTACTCTTAAAAATTATACATGTGTTCACAAACAAATTCGAATAGTTAGGCAAATAGGTTCACGTTCAACTCAATTATTAAACAAACTTAATATTGTATTCAAAACTTGATTCGGTTTAGTATACAATCAAACTTTTTTTTGAAATAAAAATTTGAACATGAACGTATTCGCGAACAGTTTAGTTGTTAAAAGCTCTACTTGATGTGGATAGATTTGCTATCTTTTTCAAAGATTTTTACTTGCCGAGTCAGTATTTAGCCAATCAACCAAGCCAGTTGTTAGATAGATAGACTTGCCATACCTGTTTTTTTAATGTCAATTTGCGCTCATTCTTGTATGCCACTTAATCTTTGCAATCTTTTTTCCAAAAGTTTTTTGAATGCATAGTAATTTTTTCCCTCCACAAAAAAGAAAAGTTAAAACATTTCTTTAGTCATTCCAATAATCATTTATCATCTAAACCAAATTTTTACTTTTGTTTGAATAATGGATTTTAAAAATTATTTTCGTTTCACGAACAAAAAATTAAAGCAACCACAGAAATAATGGATTAAATTTCTTTCGTAGTAGCATCATTTGGTGCTTCGGTTGTAACTCTTTTGCTTTGTTGTTTTCGTCGTACTTTAAAATGGTTAGTGCGACCCATATCTTGATCAATAATCATTCTTCGCCTGTTACGGTGTCATATCCCGCTGTCGCTGGCGGCGGTGGCCGCTGCACGAATAGCCCTTAATACCACCAGCAGAAATTGTCCCCTTCGTGGTTGCAGGTTGTACCCGGTGGCGAGCCTAAATCAAACTGTATTTTGCGACCGCTTTTGCCCCCAACAAGTTCTTCTGTCATTTCTGCCGGAAACATGGGTGTTACCTATCATTGTCATCTTCTACGTTTTAAGCGTCTTATTTTCTTGACGCGTAAATTGATGAAGGGTTGACTGACTTTTCAAACACAAGTACTAATTTGCAACTTTAGAATTACGTGTTGGAAATGATTTTGTTCTAGGTCGTAGCTTCTCGAGTTGAGCTGGGCCCCAGGCACGGATTCCGAGTGAACTTGGAGGAAGTATTCCCAATCTCAACGAGGTAAATATTCATAGGGTTTTCTAACGGTTGCACTTAGTATTCTTTAATACGTTTAATATTCATCTAATTTATCATATAGAGACGCATACTAACAAGTATTATGCTTTCTTTTATTTATATATTTTTCTTATGTAATCTTATATTTATTTACTTTTCTTAATTAATCTTATATTTTGAAAATATAACACTGAAATACATCTTAACAGGTGCCACACCTGTTAGACAAATCGATATTTATATATTCAAAATATACCTTTTTGAACATAATAATTACTATCTCTGTCCTACTTTAATAGTCTTATTTTTCGCTTTCATCCGTCCAAAATTATAGTCCATCTTCCAATTCAAGAATGTAGTTAAATTTTAACTTCTTTAAAACACTCTTATTTAGTATGTTTCGTTATTAGTAAATATAAGTTATCTTATTTAACAAATTCAACTTTTTCACCTTTGATATATGTCTTGAATGGTGCAATATACCATCATCATCGTTGTTGTTATAATTAATGTAACAGTATAGTTATTAGTGATACTTCTAATTTTAATATAAGGGTATTTTAGAAAAATAATAGGCTAGATTTATTTTCTAACAAATTTAATTAATTTTTGTTATAATTAATGTAAAAGTATAGTGATTAGTGATACTCCAAATATTAATATAAGGGTATTTTAGGAAAACATTATGCTAGATTTACTTTTCTAGCAAAGTAATTTTTCTTAAATTATGTGAGAACAAAAAATCAATACTATCAAAGTGGAACGAAAGTAGTAACATCCGAATAAACTTTATTTATAAATTTTATACATTACCAAGTATTTATAAATATTCTTTTACTCAGACACTGGTTCAATCACCTAGTTAGTAGTGAACCATCCATGTCGTCTGTCTGTCGACTTCTTTGTCGGGCGAGTTTAATAAATATGATTAAATATAATTTTTTAGAAGATGGTAGTCCTGTTTTTCTACAAATTTAATTTGATGCTAACGCTTACTCTCAGAGGCCTAACAGACTTTCACAGTCAATATATATTTTCAAACAAATTTGATGTTGGGCCCTTGTTCGTAAAGGTCCGGCCAACCGTCAAGATCAATCCAGTAGCGGTCGGCTTCATGCAATTATAACATTGGGTCCTTGTGTGCGAAGGTCCAACATATAGGATCAACTTGAAGAAATTTTGGATGGAAACAGCTGCTGTTTTCAAACAAATTTAGTGGTGGGCAGTTGTTAGTAAAAGTCCCATAGGGGTGGTTGATTTTAAACATATTTAATGTTGGGCTTTAATGGCAAAGGTCCAAAAGACTTTTCAGTCAAGATGAGGTTGGCTGTCCAAGTCGTTTCCTCCAAGTAATTCTCTACTAATTAATTACTCCTTCCATTCCATTCATTTGGTTATACTTTCCATTTTTGGATGTCCCATTCATTTTGTCATGTTAGAAAAGTCAAAGCAACTTTTACACTCTCTTTCCAATATAACCCTTCTTTTTAATCATACATTCCAATTTAAAATTTGAATTTGAGGGGGTAAAATTGGAAAGAGAAGCACAAACATCACAATCAAACAACTATTCTTAAAAAGTTGGATTCCCCAAACATAACCAAATGAATGGGACGGAGGGAGTACTACATTTTGAAAGCAGTTGTTAACGAAAAGAATTTATTTAAGAGCTCGAATATATTTATCATCTTGACTAAAGAAAGTCTTTTGGGATACAATAAAAAAGTCTTTTTTCATTTAAGAGCGCTGATACATATATCATCTAATCGAGGAGTTTACTTAAACTTTTTAAGTTCTTTAAAAAGTAGTAATCAATTAGTGGACGCTAAAAAGACATTAATTGGAGGAAAAGTCTTTAAGGGGATAATGATAGAAGATCAAAGACTAAAACTAAGGAGTGCCAAAATCTTAAACGTGACCCGACGTACAATTGTTTGATATGTCCCGACGTACAATTGCTGGTGAACAATCATGATGCATGTAAAATAAAGCATGAGTGATGCCTTGGATGGTTTTCAACTTCTTTTGCCAGTCTTGTTCCTTGGCTTCTTCTTTGACGCTCAAAATTTTGGACAAGCTTCCTCTTTCAAGGTACTAATAGACCAAAAATGAGTGCTGAGCATGAGCTTGAGCAGTTTCTCAAGCTTCTAGGTATTGGACCTGTAAGCATGTTCTTAGACACAGAAATGTTTTGGAGTGTGCCATTTTGACAAGGTAGTTCTGGCAATGGACTAGATAATTGATTTTAATCCAATTCCAAGACTACCAACTATTTTAGGTTTCCAAGCTCTTGTGGGATGGTATCAGAATATGGCTTTTTAGGAGATACTGTTTTCTAAATTACTCGAGTTACCAATTAAAATAGGGTTGGAACCATATTAAGTTGGTTCTTACCTAATTCATATCTAAAAGGAATTTTTGATCACCCAAACTCTTTGGAATTGAACCAGAATGTTGTTGTCAAAGAGATATAAATGCATCAAATTGGTTAAAATTGCCTAGCAACTTAGGGATTGAACCAATAAGATAATTTTGAGACATATAGGATCAACTTGAAGAAATTACTTGTAGGACAAGTCTTTTAAGGGGACAATGACAGAGGATCAAAGACTAAAACTAAGGAGTACCAAAATCTTAAACGTACAATTGCTGGCGAACAATCATGATACACAAATGTTTTTAGACCTGTTAGCATGTTCTTAGATACAGAAATGTTTTGAAGTGTGCCATTTTGACAAGGTAGTCCTCTCAATGGACTAGATAATTGATTTTAATCCAATTCCAAAACTACCCATTGTTTTAGGTTTCCAAGTTCCTGTGGGATGGTAGGTACAGAATATAGCTTTTTAGGAGATGCTGTTTTTCCAAGTTACTTGAGTTACCACTTAAAATAGGATTGGAACCATATTAAGTTGGTTCTTACCTAATTCCATGTCTAAAAGGAATTTTAGATCACCCAAATTCTTTGGAATTGAACCAGAATGTTGGTTGTCAAAGAGATATAGATGCATCAAATTGGTTAAATTACCTAGTGGCTTAGGGATTGAACCAGCAAGATAATTTTGAGACAAGACAAGAAACTAAAGTGAGATTAAGTTTCCGATCGCATGAGGATCGGGACCAAATAGGTGATTTGGGGAATAGATATAATTTGACTAGCCTATCGAGGTTATCAAAAGTGGCTGGAATTAGGCCTGTTAAATTGTTATACTGTAGATAAACGTTAACAATACGATACGTAGTTCCTATTTCTGGAGGAATTGGACTTGAAAGCTGATTATGCACAAGAGCTAAATGAATCAAAGTTTCTCAAGTTGCAAATTTCAAGTGGGATTTCTTGTAGAGCTGTAAACGAACCGAATCGAACTGAGTATCTCATGTTTGAACTCTGTTCGTTAAGCGATTCGAACTCGGTTCGTATTCGTTCGTTAACTTTCAAACTCCAAACATATGTTCGTGTTCAGCTCGTTTAACATAAATGAACCGTTCGCGAACATGTTCAAAAAGTTCGAATCCAGATTATTCCAGGCCTGTTTGTTTAACGGGTTATCACTTATCAACTTATAGCATTAGATTTAGTCATCCGGCATAAAAGGGGGAGACAAATGTAGCTGTTAAAGGGTCCCTGGCCATAAAACAAAATTATGTTTTTGTTTGACTGCTTTTGCTCAACAATTGAAAACTAAACATTACAACTCTAACGGTTGGAAAGTGGAAACAAGAGTTTTTCACTTTATTCCTTGTCCTCCTTGGCCGACAATTGAGGTTCATCCATCCATTACAACTCTAACGGCTGGAAAGTGGAAACAAACGGTTGAATTATGTTTTAGAAATTAGAATGTCTTATGCGTAACCCTAAAATTTGCCAAATGAATATTATGTCCATATTCGCAAACGTTCGTAAAAACTCGCGAACATGATCATGCTCACTCGATTATTAATCTAACAAAAAATTTTGTTCGAACTCAATTCGTTTAAAGTTTCGAACAAACCCTTCACGAACACGAACGAACCGAGCTATTGAACAGTTCGATTCGTTTAACAGCTCTAATTTCTTATGACAACTCATTAACTGAGAAATCAATATAAATGAGCTTCGACAGGATGCCCATTTGACGAGGTATGCTGCCAAAGAACTGGTTCACACTGATAAGTGACTAATTTACGTAATAATTGAATGATATTTTATGTTATTTTTAGTCACTTTGGTTATATTATTGGAAGAAAATAAATCATTTTTGTTATAATTTGGGAAAAATGTCTTAAATGATTAAATGAGGTTTTTATCACTTTTTACTTGCATTTTGTGCATTTTTGACAGCTTTGACACATTTTAGTATTTCGGCTATAACTTGCGCTACAGTGATCAGATTGAGATGATTCTTGAACCAATTTGAAGATAAGAGATAGATCTACAACTTTTTGAAGATATCGAAATCCAGTTTGAAGGTATTCCAGGTCAAAAGGCCGAATTACAGTAGCTAATTTCTATTAGTCGAAGCTGAAACAGGGCATTGAGCAGTCAAGGGTATTTCAGTCGTTTCTCAGCCTACAAAAATCCAAATGAGGTGATTCTTGATGCATTGGAAAGATAACTCAAAGGGCTACAAGTTTGATGTTTTGGTCAAGAGTTAAATCAGCTTCTACCATCAAGAAAAGTTCAGTTGAAGTTGAGGCAAAATCGGAGCAGAGCTGGAAATTGCACATAAAGGTCACTGTAGCAATCCGGCCAGAAATTGGCCGGATTTCTGGCCGGATTTCTGGCCGGATTGTGGTCAGAAAAGACTGCTCTCTACGCGGACAAGTTGTTTTCACCTCCAACAAGTCACATGTAATGCTAGACATGTGACAACCACTTTGCAGCTGTAAAAGGGAGGTGTAAACCTCATTCCTTGACCACCTCTTACCTTTATATAGCCAAAAGAATTGCAAGATTGGAGGAGAGACATACGGGAGAAAGCTTGGAGAGTGTAGAAATGTAGTTCTTACATTTTCTCAGTAGTAGGTTAGTATAGAGTAGTATAGCTCATCCTTCTTGTTTATTAGCTAGATGACGAAGATGTTGGAGGATGAAGAAGGCAAGGAGATGAACTCATGTGACAAGGGTTACATTCCTTTCCAATTCTTTATCTTTTGTACTTGGATTCCAAGTTTAGTTAATATACAAGTTCTGGATTTTATGTTATTTATGTGTCTCTAAAGTTTATGCCTTGGGTTTGGTTGAACTTTCTATGATTGTTAGTGTTTATTATTTGGATATTTGATGCCATTATTTGAGCAAGTTATTTAGCACTTTAGCTCTTTAAATCATAATTAATCTGGTACCATTAATTGTGATTATCTAAGGTGTTGTTTCTGCAATGAAAATTGAGATTTAACACTGGTTCAAGAAGTGCTAAACATAGGGAGTACACTCACGAGAGTAGAGGTGCACCTATGTGATTTTAGTGATTCATTTCATGTAATTTCATTGAAGAAATGAACTTGTAGCTAATTTCATAACCATGAGAATAGGTATGGATTAGTTATGAGTATAATTGATTCACTACGAAAGTAGGATTCATATGCATAAGGAAATTACACCATAGCTATCCTAGATAGTAGTACTCAATGATCCAAATATAGCACTTGCATGAGTAGTTAGAGATACCATAATCTAAGGAGCTTTCATTTGTTATTTTCTTGCATAAGTTCAGTAGGTTTTACTTGTTATAATTCATTGATAGTCTAAATAATAGAGAGGTTTTAGTAGTGTCGGTAATTGTTCAATCTTTCTCGTGGGATCGACCCGATATATACCCTAAACTACTAGTTGACATGTATACTTGCAGTGAAACGGGTGTATTTCAGATTTTTTAACTTGTACGTATATCAAAATCCCGTCACACACCAAGATCAGGATATTCAAGGTTTAGGAGGGATAAAAAATGGAAAGTCCTAGAGGCTACCTTTAATTTAGAGCAAACTCCTATCCAAACTCCTATCCATTTTGAGATATCAAACTGGCTCAGCATTTTTTCACACTATAGCCACTCCAATCTACACTATTGGAGTTAGAGTAAAACCTAACACAACATCTATTTTGTCCCATATAGAATCAGTGTTATCTCCAGCACTGGAGTTAGTTGTCAAGACTATACTACAAGTATCCTTTCTTAGACTAAGGTTCCGTTTGATAAAATTGAATCTGAATTCTGAAATCTGAATATTGAAACAATTAATTTGCTGAATTTTAAGCACTGAAAAGAAATATATGAATGTCTGAATTTTAATGCTAAATCTATTTATAATGTTTGATAAATATTTATAACTGAATGCTTAATACGTTTAATTTACCAATTTTGACCTTATAGCTTTCATTCAAAAAAGAAATAGAACCTATGATTTAATTAGATTAAAATTGTTAGGTATGAAAATGGCAATATTTTAAAATTGTTAGATATGAAAATGGCAATATTTAATTTTAAATCAAATTAATATAAAAGATGAAATATATTATATGAGGAGTATGGAGAAGAAGTAAAGTCATTAAAAAGGGAGAAAAGAGAAACAGATAACTGTTAGATAGAAAATATCAGATTGTTTAATTAGATAAGAATTTTGAATATAATTAACAAACAAGTATGGATTTAGTAGATAAGATAAGATAGTTGAAGTAATTCTATTGACTCTTATCAGAATTAAACATTCAGTTAGGATTCTTGTGCTGAAAAAAATACACACAGGTTCAGTACTACTTAACAAGTTCAGCAAATGGATTTTCATTTATCAAACACTCAAAACATCTGAATGTCTGAAAAGGTTCAATTTCAATACTTTTTTATAGTATCGAACATACCCTAAGATAGATAAACAAAAAAATTGTAGACGCAACACATCTATGTAACCCCTATTTATAGGTTGTAAGAATATAGGAGGTATAAATTAGAGCATTAAGTCCAATAAATATAAATAGTCCAGATACAATATATATAACGGTGAAATTAGTATGAATATAGTCGTTATGTCCGTTATAGAGGTTACATAACTTACGCATTTATGGAGAACAATTGTAACTAAAAAAAGCTAATTAAATCATTTTTTAAAATTTTTGTATTCTTTATTAAAATACTCCAACAATATGTAATATATTAATGCAGCCAGAGCCAATCCATAAACATCACTTTTGAAAGATACCTTCAAGGAGAATGCAGAGCAGACCATGTGTATGTCCCAAGGAAAACTAGCCCACCGGATTCAACCTCACTCTTGCAAAATTCTCACTGATTCTCCTCTAATTTTAAAATGCATATTGACATTCCCATAATTCAGGACTAACGTGCAACATATGTATTTTGAGACTACTTAATCGAAAATAATGCACATACATTTTTTCCACATGAGTAAATTGAAAATAATGCTGACAAGAAAACACAACGACTAATATTTCATGTATACTGCTTACAAAAAAAAAGAAAAAAAATCAACTATACTTAGTCAATTAGTGCCGTTTGGTTTTGATAGCAAGAATTAAAGTTTCAACAGCAAGAAGAAGGATTCTGCACTAGGTTAAAATTTTGACAACAATAGCAAAAACAAATTGATTAGCGCCATTTACAGGTTTTGATGCTACTACATCTAGGATGGAGAGGAATTTTCGCAATCTTTTTTTTTTCATGGTCTTCGTACATTATTTTTCTCCCCCTCCAACAATAAAATTTAAATCTTTGTCAACCCATCTGATAATATTTCATAATACAGCCAAATTTTTACTTGTGTTTGGATGATGCTTTTTGTTATCGATGATGAATCTGCTCTGTAGCCTCCTACCCTCATTTTTGAAGGCGGAATTTACCGTCTCCATGGGCACAAATTCTGCACCAAAGCGAGCGTCAGAACTTCCTCCACCGGCAACAAGAGTCGTAGCCAATAGCCTTAGTGTTGAGGGTAGAGTTTGCCTTGTGCCTTATGCCATTCTGCCCGACGGACCTAATTTATAAGAGGAACCGGCAAATAAGAAAACAGTCGACCACAAAGGTTACCTATAATATAATTCACGTTTTATTTGGGGCCAGCCCAAGCATGATTTTTTGACAGCTTTTGTTATCAATCAAACATCATTTGTAAGCAATTCCAGATCAACAACAATGCTAAACCCAAACACCACACGCACCCACCCAAAACCCCCAGCCAATCCCTCGCCGGGGGTCCCTGCGTGCAACTTCTTCGACCTTTCCTTCACCAAAATGTATTTCAGCTTTCCCATGTCACTAATGTTCTTATCAAATGACTTATTATGGCAAGGAAAATTCTGCAAGGAAAAGTTGGAAAATTATGTTGTGATAACATGTGATCATATTAAAACTACCTGGTTAACGAATCAAAGAAGGGCACATGTTCTTGGAAGAGAACTAGATGAGTCTTTTTTTTCAGAAACTGAGAAGTGCCAAAATTTTGGACAAGCTTCCTCTTTGAAGGTACTCAAACAAAAAATGAGTACTGAGAATTTGAGCAGAAGCCAAAGAGTTCGAAATGTTTCGATGCTGGACTTCTGTGAAAGCCCTTATCTCCTCCGAGAAACTTCTATTCTTTGCGATCTCAAGCATCATGTTGTGAAGTCTATTTACGGCTACTACATCGCCTGATGGAAACTCTGCTCTATTAACACTTCCAAAACCTCCTTTCCCGATGCAAAATATGTCACTGAACTCTTCTTAGCCATTAATATCTCCCTATACAATGCTTTGCTATCATAAACACAAATGACAAATAAATGAACCTTCTTCATATCCATATCTTCCGTTGCTGAACTCTTCTTCCATTGCTCATGCAATCTGAGGCCACCAAAGAATGCACAGAGAAGTATAAATGATCCGAGAAGAGGAAATATATTTGTGAAAACAAGTTTCTTCCCCTTGACATGCTTTTTAATCAACGGGGAACTTTCACAAGCTCGCAACCCTATAATATTGCCACAGAAATCTTTAATTCCCATTATTTCTTCTATGGTTAAATTCAGAAAAGCTCTACCACTGGGAATTGGACCCTCTAAATTATTGAAGGAAACATAGAAGAATTAACTTGAAACCAAGCAAAAATTCAGAAAGGCTCTACCCTTGGTATCTCTCGAGATAAATAGTTCAAAGAAAGAATTAACTTGAAGCAAAGCAAAACTAATTCCAGAAGGGAGGGGGGAGGGAATGTGTGGTAGGTGGTGGTGGTGGTATTTTCAATTTTTTTTAAAAAATATCCCAATAAATTTTTAAAATTTAAAATTACACCAACAAACAACTACAATAACAAGTTTTTAATATATAGTGCTATAATGTAATATTTTAAAAGCATCTCCAAAAATACCTAATCTATACATAGCCACATTTCTCCAACAAGTTAATATCTTATATGAAGCATAGATGCATTAACACCATGAGAATATCTTCTTCATTCTGGATCCCTTGCCGAGGAAAAGCCCAACAGTTTAAGCAATTGTTTTGCGCATTCACTGTGAAAGAAGTTCGAAAATCTTATATGCAATCCCAACATAAGATCAGGAGAAAACCTAAAAATTCACTACAAGTGGGTTCAAACTCCGACTTACAGTTCAAAGAGGCACTTAATCCCTTTTTAGAGGCCATTGAACTTGATAAGTGTTTGTTTTGCATATTTGTGTGTGGTTGTTTATGTTTATTTTAGTGTGTTTTCATTTAAATTTGAGTCAAATGATTAGGGTTTTAGTTAAGTTTGCATTTTGTGGTTAAGTAAGAAATTTGCATTTCTATGGACTTAAGTGCTCAAATTTCATGTTTTTTTTTATAGGTTTTAATAATTCAATCATCACTTGAAGGGAAGTGAAAAGACACTTGCGTGATTTTTGACGATTTGAGGTGGAAATCATGTGACGTGAAGAACCAAAGGATGAAATGCAAGCAAGAAACAAGAAGAAAAGCATTGGCAGCAATAATATATTTTGATACATTGGCTATAACTTAAGCTACAAAACTTGGATTGAGATTCTTCTTAAACCATTTAAAGCTAAAAGGAAAGACTACAATTTTTATGAAGACACCAAAATCCAGTTCTTACGTTTTCATAGCCAAAAGTCTAAATTATTAAGCCACTTTTCTTAGCCAATAGCCTTAGTGCTGAGGGTAGAGTTTGCCGTCCCCATGCGCACTAGTTGTGCACAGAAACCAGCCTAAAACTGCCTCTATCCCACTTGCTATACTCAATCTTGCGGATGGAATTTGCCATCTACATAGGCACAAGTTGTTGTGCCTAAAACTGCCTCTACCCCTCTCATAACTTGGTTTATCGTTTTATATATGTCGTACTCTGGCCTCATGCAGATGGATTTCGGGGTAAAGGTGCCAATCTTCCAGAGGTAAAGACAAGTCCAGGTGTCTATCAAACACCACCTTCTGTAGGCACGGGTAGTCATATGTAGGCAGCCTTAGATGATTGATATCCCCCAGTCGGACGATACTACACGATTTGGGCTGGGATGTTACTTCTTGTTATAGTTGTTTGTAAGCCTATATACGAATGTGCATCTCAAGTATCAAAATAATCTGTTTTTATGTGTCCTCGTTTTGCTTATGGAAAGCTGTATATTCAGATTCCTCTTGTTTGTTTTGTGGTTCATTTGGACGGTGCTTGGTTTGTTCATGGTTGGTAAATGTCTAAACAATCATCCCATGACTGATGCATAACGTTGCCGGTTCTTATCATGTCATCTATATAAATCCAAGGATTTTTCTAACGAGTGCTCTATAAACGGTCGTTAGCATTCATCTAATCTACTATATATGTACAAATACTAACAATTATTACTCTTTGTTATATTTATATACTCTCTCTCTATTTAATCTTACCTACCATTCTTTGTATTTATTTCTTTTTCTTAATTAATCTTATATTTTAAAAAATAAGACACATGAAATATATCTTAATAAGTGCTATAGTAGACAAATCCTAAATCTAATTATTACAAAAAAAAAAACCCAAAGTCTATGGAAGATTGTTTGACTCGACCAACCCAATCTCGATTAATATGGCTCCTAATCTACGGGCACAAGCAGATCAGATATGTGAGCCTCACATGATTAGCGGGTGTATAGAATAGGATGGGCCTATTCTCAACTAATTTTTTGAAACTTGGTTCTAACTTCTGATCTTCGAAAAGTTAATTTTTATGCTCTTAGCTAAATTTTGAAAACCCGATGATTATTCCGTGTATACGAGAGAATGGGTATGTTTTCAATTGATTTTAAAAACTTGATTTAACTTCTGATTTTCAAAATGCTATTTTTTTGTTGTCAATTGATTTCAAAATTTTGAATTCTTTTTTTCTAAAAAAGCTTAAAATCAAAAGCATCTCTTGACCTACTTTTGGCTTTTCGATTCTAGCATATGTTTTTTCATACAGACAAACATACCTTTCAAACTTTAACATAATTACTGAGGCCGGGAAAAATTTTACCGCCATACACATCTCTGTCATTGATTACTATTTGTACCCTACTTTTAAATTCACCTGACGTGCGCAGGGTATACATATAATAATTAAGCTCATTCTACAGTCAAGTTTTATATTTATAAATTTTAAATGCCCTACACACGATTTTTCTACAAGTATACAGGTCGTGAGCGAGTATAGGGTATTAAGGGTCGATTCCACAGGAAAGATTTTCAATTACCGGTGGTTTTCGAACTCCTTTATTATCTAGACTACCATAAACATAAAAGTAATAAAAAATAATACTAGAAAGCTCCTAGAGATATAGAATTCCTTACTATTCTTGCAAATGAGATTACCGGTTAAGTGAATGCTATTATCTTAGTTAGTTATGACGTAATTTCCTTATATATGTGAAATCTAATCTCGTAGTGAATCAACTATACTTGTAATTAAGCCATACCTACTCTCATGGTTATGAAATTAACTACAAGTTCATTTCTTCTATGAAATTACATGAAACAAATCACTAAAACCACAAAAGTGCTCCTCTACTCTCGTGAATCAACTCCCTAGATTTATCACTTCCTTGAACTAGTGTTAAACTCCAATTCTCATTGCAAACTTAACACCTTAAGATTATCACAATTAATGGTCGGTTAATCATGATTAGATTAGCAAAAGTGATAAATAACTTGCTCAAAATAACATCATCAAATAACCAAGTAAACTTCACTAACAAGATATAGAAAGTTCATCCATACTCTAGGCATAAACTTTAACTAAACATGAAAACAAAATCCAAACTTGTATTATAGTTAAACATGAAATCAAATACAAAAGAGAAAGTGATAGGAGAGAAGTCACCCTTGTCACATGAGCTTCAAACTCTCCATCTTACTCCTCCAATCTTCATCCAAATCTAACTACAAATACAAGAAAGATAAACTATACTAACTACTCTATACTGTTCTAACTAATGAACTAAGGAAATTCTAGTAAAGACTACATTTTTGTGGAGTTTCTCTAGTCTTCCAAAGTTGTGAAAATGGTCTCCAAAGGCTATATTTATAGAGGAATTCAATAGCCAAAATGAGTTGTTTCTAGTTGTTATTTTTTACTCTTGAAACTTCTATGAGTTGTTTTTCTAACTTTCCAACCTTTTCTTGATCAAATACAACCGAGATTGATAGCTGGAATTGAGTTGGAAAAGTTGTGTGAAAGCAGGGCAAGTTGATGAGCAAGTTGCAGCAATCAGGCAAGAATACACAACTAGAGAATACGCGACTTCAAGCCACGTATTCATGAAGTCGCATTTTCACTTCTGTGCAATTGGCACCGCTTCAATCGCTATTTTCTCAATGATAGATGCCGAACTAGCTCTTGTACAAAGCATGAAAGTTGTAGCCTTTTTGAATTAGATTTCCAATGCCTCAAGAATCATCCACTTTGGAGCTCTGTGGACCAAGATATGACCAAAATACCCATGAATGGTCAGAGCTCTGTTTCAGCTTACGACAACAGAGTTGCACTTCTGTATTTCGACTTGTTGACAATGAAAACAACTGATCTGGACTTCAATGTCTCATACCGAATGTAGATATATATCTTAGCTTCAAAATGGTTCAAGAATCATCTCAATCCAATACTTGTAACTCAAGATATAGCCAAAATACGAAAATGTGTCAAAACTGTGAAACTTGCTTCCTTTTGTTCTGATTGCATTTCCTCTTTTGCACTTCATATTCTCTTTTTATCACTTCAAATCATCAATAATCACCCAAATATGTTCTTAACTCACTCTATTTGATGATTGAATTATTAAACGTACAAAACATGAAGTTTTCACGATAAAAATCCATAGAAATGCAATTTTTGCCACTTAAACCACAAAATATGCATTTTCACTAGAATCCTAGTTAATTAGTTATAAAACTAAATAAAACGCCCCAAAACTAACTAATAAAGTATACTAAAAACATGTAAAATATCTACTTGTCATCGCCTTTGTCTCCATTCATTTTCTTCTTTTCCAATATTTAGTCTTTACGAGAAAAACAATTAATTACATAAAAAATACTATTTAATTAGTACAAATGTCACTTTTGTAGCACTTAAGGGCAATTTGATCATCTTTTTGTCAAAACCAATTTTCAACTCTTTTTGTGAACACCCATGCATTTATTTTTTCAACTATAAACGAGAACACTAGTTATTCTAAAAATCTAATTTGAATACAAGCAAAAAATTACAATCGTATCCTTGTTCACTTTATATGCTTGTTGCTAATTTGAATACAAGCAAACCCAGGAAAAAAAAAACTTTCTCTTTTAGATGAAACGAGATAGCGAGCCAAAAAATTTCTCTTTTAGCTCCCACCACATTACCAAATCCCTAAATCCTTAAATATGAATTCTCAAATCTTACACCTAATTTTCCAAACTCCAAAGCTGTGAAATCTGGATTGGTTTGTGGTTGAGAGATGAAATGGGATGGATGCACTTACAATGCGGCTGAACATGAAGGTGTCGGGCCTTGGAACAAAATGTTTGGATTGATGTTTTTCCAAAAAAAATTTTACTTTTTCTGTGATCATATTTTTTAATCACCATTTTACGTCACATGCATTAAATTTTTACAATAATTTTTCTAAAAAATTTTCAAAAAATATCAATCCAAACGGGAATAAAAATTGTGATATAATACACAACATTATTGTGGTAATACGTAGGATCTGAAAAAAATAAGGCCTTGTTTGGTAAGCAAGTTTTTAGCCAAGTTTGTTTGCTACAAATTTTTTAACAATTTTAACTACAGTAATCTCAAAAAACTTTTCAAAAATTTTAAATTATACACTTCAATATATTAAAAAATATATACACTTTAGAACTTTTTTTTCTGCAACTTCTACAGTAAGTTACAGTTAAATTTTAAATAAACACCCAAAAACTTACTTGCCAAATGGGCTATAAGTATGGAAACAGTATGACGGGAATGTGCATACCCTATGATATTGTTAATACTTAATAGTCTTAGTTCCTATTTTCTTTTATACCTTTTTCTATCTTTTCAATTTTTCTTTTACTTTTACTTCATCAATTGCATTTCGTATGTGTGTATGTATATGTATCTATATACACACATATATATATATAAATATATATAATAATAATAACAATAATTCACTGTTCAGTTCCCATTTTAGTAGGTTGTTGAATTGTCTACTTTCATTTTCTACGGAGTGGAAGCTCAATATTTTTTTCATGTGGCCATATTTAGTTTTTTTTTTTTGAATTTGAATAGATTTGGAGTATTTTATTTTTTGTAACAATAAATTCCATCCATTTATTTTCACCCACTTATTCCCCTTTTCTTTTTCACTTTCTTAACTATCTCAACTTTCAATCCATTTATTTAATTCTTACTTTACGTACCAAAATTTGCATAATTGTGCAAAATGGCACTTGTGAGGCCTGTTCTCGTGAAATCTACATGGCGCTTTTTGGCATTCCATGTAGTAAACGATTGAACAGTAGGTGATTATCTTGTTTTAAAAATAAATTTAGCTACATGTAGTTAAGTTTTGTGGTGACTATATTCACATATATGTGGCGAAGATAAGAGCAAGAAGAGATGATTTTCTCTCACATTATTGAAAATCCGCCTATTAGCAGGCATTACTCTGGCATTTGATCAATAAATTTGATTACCAAGAAAACCATCTAAATGTTGTGTTTGATGCTATAGTAATTGTTAGGTATGTCAAAAAGTGTAAACCTTAAAATATACATTATGCTCCTTTAATTTTATAGGACATTATCCAAATTTGAGTGGAGAATCCGTCCTTTGAGAATCTTATATAGGAAATGAGATTAGTCTAGCCACAGTACTTGCCTAGGAAATCGTAAATATCTGGTATCTAAATTTTCTTTCTAGTTTCTTTTTCTTCCCCATTCTTCTTTCCTTAAACGTACACATAAAGATCATTACTTTGCCAATTTTTGAACCCTTATATCCTCTTGGCCTGAGAGGAAATGAGATTAGTGTACTTGTCTAGGAAATTTGAAGTAGCTGGTATCTAAATTTTCTTTCTTGTTTCTTTTTCTTCCCCATTCTTCTTTCTTTAAACGTACACATAAAGATCATTACTTTGCCAATTATTGAACCATTATATCCTCTTGGCCTGATAGGTTGTTTGCCATTTTTAATACAAGTAAAGGCAATCCATTTCTCCTTCCGCTACCACCCCCCCCCCCCCCCCCCCAACAAAAAAAAATAAAGAGTACTTAATTTTCCTTAATCTAAGCCTGTAATTTCTTTTCCTTTTCTTCCCGTTTTGGAAACGTTTAACAAATTCCAAAAGTCAATAATTGAACGTTTTATTATCACATTGTCATATTTGGAACAAAACTAACGCAGGACTTTGAAAAGTTGGTCAATATGGCTATTATATTACAGAGTAATAATTGACAAGCCGAACTCCAACCCATCCGAATTCACTCTAACGCCTCCAAGAATCTACAGAAATGGTGATCGAGCTCACGGCCAACTCCAGTGAATCAAATTTAACGCTTAGAGGGGACTGACCGGATTACAAGAAACTTTAGAAATTACACTATTTTAATGCTTTTTGTTCTCACATCAGCTGCAGGAATTGCATAAATAAATGCGTTAGAATAACTAGTCTTGACCGATTATTTGACAATTTCAATTGTAGTATGGAATTGGATCGGTGTCATGGCCAGTTCGCGGTTCTATCGATTGAACCGGTTGATTTGGTTCGGTTTTCGAAACAATGTTGCTAAGTTGATGGATTCGAATCGCTTATCATGTCGTCCATATAAATTTAAGATTTTTTCTAATGGGCGTCCTATAGACACTCATCAGCATTTACTTAATTTACTGTATATATATACATACTAACAATTATTACTCTCTGTTATATTTGTATACTTTCTCTATTTGATCTTACCTACCATTATTTGTATTTATTTCCTTTTTCTAATTAATCTTGTATTTTCAAAAATAGGAGACAAGAAATATATCTTAACAAATGCTATAGTAGACAAACCCTAAATGTAATAACTCTTTTAACTTTGGCCCCTAAAATGCTTA
The DNA here is from genome assembly GCA_023065735.1 of Coffea humblotiana. NCBI lineage: Eukaryota > Viridiplantae > Streptophyta > Magnoliopsida > Gentianales > Rubiaceae > Coffea > Coffea humblotiana. The sequence goes on along the minus strand of CM041210.1, from coordinate 8,514,728 downwards.
TTGATTAGTCATTAGTGATGTTCCCAGTAATAGATTCATGTCCTATTTAACTTAATTTTTTATGTTAGAGGGGCCCAACTTGATAGACTTGATTACACGATACTTTAGAAAGGATGTGTTACACTGTGCTAAACTGGTTGGAAGGATTTCTCGGATTTATTGTAAGTTAACAGGTTAAATGGGTCGTATCTCGTGAACACAAGTCTTGTTTAGTCTTTTTGACAACACATACAATAATGGTACAATATGACACCAGAGTGATGCTTCACAACTCACTAATGCCTACCCTAAATTCGTGGATTAAAAGAAATTTCATGTTACTTGACTTTAGAGGCAGCGACTGTTGATTATCAAAAGCTGCGGTCGGTTTGTAGTACAAATGCCATGGTGATTGACTTCGCAGAGTCTTTACTTGATAATTGTATTATTAAAAAAGAATTAACAAAGGTTAGAAAGGAAAACAAATCACATTTTGCTTGATGATTAATCATGCTTATTTTTATTACTACTTAACATTAAAAGGAATTATTTTTTGTCCTTTTATACTTCATTTTTTGATGGTCAATTTTGTTTCTCAAATATGTGGTCTTCGATCAATCAAATCATTAGAGGACCTGGAATGGTCCATTTTGACCATTCTGCCTAATAAATGCCTAAGGAATTTTGGAAGGGTTTCTTGGGTCGTTACTCGTATCTTGTGAACGCATGAACACATGGGTCGTATCTTGTGAACGCATGAAAAAGTAGTCATGAGACAAATAATAATTCGTTACTAACCTACCCTTGTCCGAGACCCTAATTCGTGGATTAAAAGAAATTGCTTGTTTCCAACTTGACTTTAGAGGCAGTGACCGTTGACTGTCAAAAGCTGTGGTTTGTTTGTAATGTAAATGCCTGCTTTTAGTCTTCATTCGATGATTGAAGTCTGAATTCAAAAAACGTGTTTAGAAAAAAGAATTCACTAAGGGAAGGATAAATTGACTGTTTTTATCTGTATTAAAATTGGCAAACTATCTATCAGGTCAGGAGTATACATTAAGTTTCGATTTTTATGCATATAAAGAAAAATTTTGTGTTTGGATTGACTGTTTTTGAAAGTATTTTTGAAAAATTTTACTGTAGCAGTGTGTATAAAATTTTTTAAAATATTTAATATATTGTATAGATGAATTTTTTTTTTGAGTTCTTATATATTACTGTTGCACTGTATTTGAAAAATTTGTTTTTAAAAAAATGACAAATCCAAACGGAGACCTTTGAAGTCTTGTCTATAAAGGGAGGATCCGTCAATGTCTCATTTTGTAGTTCATACAAGTAAACAAATTAACCAATCTGTCCAGCCTCAGCTGAGCTAGACGAAAAGAAATCATGCTTCCAAATTTCATTACAGAAGTTTCTGTTTTTATGTTTATTTTAGTGCTACATACACTAGCCCCATCATTTCCTCCCAAAGTTTGTGCATCAGATTTTGCTGAAGAGGCCACTTCACTCTTGAAATGGAAATCCAATTTTGCCAACAAGGATAGTTCCCTCTTCGTTTCGTGGAATGTACCGCCAACCAAAGCCAAGAATTCTTCCAGCCCTTGCACTTGGGCTGGTGTTTCATGCAATGTTGATGGAAGTGTCAGCAGATTGAACCTCACAAATTCCAGTGTCAACTCTACACTCTATGACTTCCCATTTTCATCCTTGCCAAATCTTGAATATGTTGATCTGTCGATGAATGAACTTTTTGGCAGCATACCAGTCCAGATTGGCAATCTCTCCAAGCTGATTTATCTCGATTTCTCGTTCAATCAGCTGTCACAAGAAATCCCACCTGAAATTGGCTTGTTACGAAATCTTCAAGTCCTCCATCTGAGCGAAAATCACTTGTCTGGTCCAATTCCTGAGGAATTAAGCCATTTAGTCTATCTTACTGAGGTTGATTTGAATACCAATAATATCACTGGCACAATTCCATCTTCCTTGGCAAATTTGGTTAACTTGACATACTTGTCTTTGTATGGAAACCTATTATCTGGTTCCATTCCTCCAGAAATAGGAAACTTATCCAATCTTGTCACTGCATTTTTGAGCTCTAACCTTCTTACAGGTTCAATTCCACCTGATCTAGGTAACCTCAATAAGTTGGAGACCTTGTTCCTTTTCCAAAATGATCTGTCCGGTTCCATTCCAGTTGAATAAGGGCAGTTGAAATCACTTCAAATTTTGAGCTTGTTCGGAAATAATCTCATTGGCAAAATTCCAACATCACTGGGTAATCTGACAAATTTGACTGTCCTCCATCTCTATCATAACCAACTCTCAGGCTCAATTCCTGAAGAGTTGGGCAACCTAGAGCTACTTACAGATTTGGAACTAGACAGGAATGAACTGAGTGGTTCTATTCCTAAATCATTTGGTGATCTGAGCAACCTGGAATCTCTGTTTCTGCGTGAAAACCAGCTTTCTGGTTCCATTCCAGAGGAGCTTGGGAAGTTGGCAAAGTTGACTGTGATGGAAATGGATACAAATCAATTCTCTGGTCATCTGCCAGAACATCTTTGCCAAAATGGAACACTTCAAAACTTCACGGTAAGCAACAACTGGCTGACCGGTCCAATCCCTCTAAGCTTGAAAAATTGCTCGAGTTTATTCAGAGCTCGATTTCAGGGAAACCAGCTGACTGGGAACCTGTCAGAGATGTTTGGTATCTATCCAAACTTGAATTTCATGGATCTTAGTAACAATGAATTCTATGGCGGACTTTCTGGCAACTGGGGTAGATGCCCAAACTTGGCAGCACTATTTCTTGCAGATAATCACATCACAGGTCGGATCCCTTCAGAGCTGGGAAATGCATCTCAACTTCATGTACTTGATTTGTCTTCCAATGACTTTACTGGGGAAATTCCAAAGCAAGTTATGATGCTGGCTTCTATGCTCAATCTGTATTTGCAAAATAACCAACTTTTTGGCAATATACCTGAAGAAGTAGGTCAGCTCAAAAATCTGCTCTCTCTTGACCTGTCAGGAAATTTCTTGCGTGGGTCTATCCCAGAAAATTTTGGAGGTTTCCAGCAATTGTTTTACCTGAATTTGAGCAACAACAACTTGAGTCAACAGATTCCACCTCAGCTGGGTGAGTTAACTCGACTTTCTATCTTGAATCTGAGTCATAATTACATCACAGGAGAAATACCATCTGAATTCAGAAGTTTACAGAGTCTAGAGATATTGGATCTTTCCCATAATTACCTCTCTGGTTTCCTTCCAAAGGCTTTGGCAGAGCTGCCCGGTTCTTTGCATATTAACATATCTTTCAATAACTTTGAGGGTCCAATTCCTTACGGCAAAGCCTTTAAAAATATCACCATAGAAGAACTGAGGGGAAACAAAGGTTTGTGTGGCAATATTACTGGTTTACAAGTATGTGAAAGTCCTCAATTGAGTAGCAAGCATGTAAACGGTAAGGGGTTCAATCTTGTTCTTGTAATTGTGCTCCCTCTTCTAGGATCAGTCTTACTTCTTTGTGCATTCTTTGGAGCTCTTAAAGTTTGTCGACAAAGAAAAAGAAAGACCACAGAGAATGTCGAGGATGCTGATTTGTTTTCCATAACCACCTATGATGGCAAAGCAATGTACCGAGAAATTATAAAAGCAACAGAAGAGTTTAGCGAAATATTCTGCATAGGGGAGGGAGGTTTTGGAAGTGTGTACAAAACAATTCTTCCACCTTCTAACTTAGTAGCTGTAAAGAGACTTCATCTGTTGCCCGAGAAGGTGTACTTCGACAGTTTCTTGAACGAGATAAGAGCCTTGACAAACATCAAGCATAGAAACATTGTGAAACTCTATGGTTTCTGCTCAAATTCCAAACACTCCTTTTTGGTCTATGAGTACCTTGAGCGAGGTAGCTTGGCCAAAATTTTTAGCGCGGATGAAGAAGCCAAGGAACTAGACTGGGAAAAGAGGGTGAACATCATCAAAGGCGTGGCTCATGCCCTATCTTACATGCATCATGATTGCACGCCTTCAATAGTTCATCGAGACATATCAAGTAACAATGTTTTGCTTGATTCAGAATATGAGGCTCGTCTTTCAGACTTCGGCACTGCTAAATTTCTCAGGAAGGACTCATCCAATTGGACTGCTCTTGCTGGCACACTGGGATATGTTGCACCAGGTAACTTGCAGTGTTATAATTCTCTCTGTTTTCAGGTATTTAAGTGTAGATGTTTCACCGATAACATGATTTTCTTGCAGAGCTTGCCTATACAATGAGAGTCACTGAAAAATGTGATGTCTATAGCTTTGGAATCTTGACATTGGAAACAATCAAAGGGACGCACCCTGGTGACATAGTTGCCAATCTAATGTCTTCAACACCTGGAAACATAGAACTCAAGGACTTGTTGGATCAGAGACTTCCGCATCCCACGGAAGAACCTGAAAAGATTCTGATATCCATCATCAAACTAGCAAAGGCGTGTTTACATGTGAATCCAGAATCTAGGCCTACTATGCATATGATTTCTAGTTTGTTATCTGTTGGTGCACCATGTCGCCAACAAGTAGGTAAGTATTAGGTAACAAATAGCCCCAGTAAGGATTTTCTTTTTTTTTTTTGGTAACAAATAAATTAAGGTGTAATTTCATTTTGCCTTAAATCTTGCCTCCCTTTCACTCAATATCTCATGTTTATTACTTTGTCTGTGATGGGACGGTGAGCAAAGCAGATGAGCACTTTAATTGCTAGCCCAGTAAACTCTTGTACATTTTTGGGTGCTATTCAAATATTTTTCCTAATCATTCTAGCAGTATAAAACATCACGTTTACCATTGAAAAATCATGTCTCTATAATATACGTTTTACATAAGCACTTTTTTCCCTAATCACTTCAATTCATCACGTGAATAGCCAAACATAAAAGATATTCAACATCATGTTTACCTTTCTAAAATCAAATCTGTACACAATATAACGTTCTATATCTGAGAGTCAAATTGTGCCCAACTAAAAATTACATAAGCCAAGATTCAGAACATGTTATTGCAACATTATTCTAGTCAAACAATTATTCTTTGTCTATTACTCTTGTTCTTTTTGTAATTTTATCCAAGATACTATTGTTAATTAAATAAAACAAATCGCCCCAGTGAGTTAAACTAAGTCTACTTAAATGATGATTAATATGTCGTGTGAACTAGTTGTATTTTTTTTGTGGATAATCTCAGAGTAGACTTGCTTATTGATGACTTTATTCGTGGATAATAGTTGCAATTTTTTGGTACAGTTGCCGATCAAGGGACGACTTGACTGACTTAAAATTAACATACAAAAAGAGTTGACGTTGACTTGGGCAGGGGTTGATTCCATTCCATTCACTGCTCGATATTATTAGCTTAGTGAATGACAATCCCATGTGCCAAACACTTTTTTAAGTTCTAACTTCTTGACTTTTAGTGCTATTGTTAGTGTGCATCCCATGAGTAGAGCAAGCATTTTCTTTGGTCCAATCATCATATGGTTGGCCAAGAAAAGGAAAAGAAGATACATAAATGAATTTGATTTGCTAGCTAGCTCTTGTACTTTTTAATATTTTATGGGTGCTATTCGAGTATTCTTCTTTATCATTCTAGCTGTATAAAAATCACGTTTGGCTTTGAAAAATCAAGTCTCTATAATATAATTTTTATAATCACTTCAATTCATCAGATGAATTGCCAAACATAAAAGATAGTATACAAAATCTTTACCTTTGTAAAATCAAATCTGTATAATAAAATGTTTGCATAAGCAAGTTTTGCATCTGAGAACCAAATTGACCCTATTTAAAAATTACCCAAAGTCATGCTTCAGAACATTTTTTTTGCAACAGTATTGAGATAAACAATTATTCTTTGCCTATTATTCTTTTTCTTTCTGGGAAATTTATCTAAAATAGTACTGTCAATCAAATTAAAAAAAATTCACCCCAATGAGTTAAGCAAGGCATCATATGCATGCATATTTAGCCCAAATAGACATGGCCCTAATCAACAAAAATTAAAAAAAAATGCCCAAAATGAGTTTGTGAACAGTATATCAGCCACGTGTTTAATGTAGATGAAATAGATTTAGACCCAAATCAGCATAGAAAAGCCCAAAAAAATTTGAACAACTTCTGGATTTGTGAGGTCATTTTTGCACTGGGCCTTGCTAATCTTCTCTGTATAATGCCAGTTTCATTGGGTGTCACGGGAGGACACTAAAGCCTGTATGCCGATCCAATTTTCTGTCCACAACTGAAATGGTAACTGAGCAGCAATTGGAAGGATTTTAAGTTTCAGTCATCAAACCTGGCCCAAAAGATATAACATTGAACTATTGGATACATATGCTTTTTGCCCATTTTCCATCCACAAAAGTCAAACTCAACTTCATCCGAATTTAATCACCAGATCTAGTCTACTATTAAGCTAAAATGCGAGAAGAATTGATCTCAAGAGAACAATATTCATTGGCTAAATAAAAGTCCCTATTTTTTTTTAATGATTTTACTAATAGGAAAGGGATAGAATTTAAGAAGTAGGAAGAAAGAAAGGAGATTTCAAGTCATGATCTCTATCGTATATGTATATGTCATGTTTGTAACTATAATGAAAAAAATTATGTATTTTGTAAATTTCAAGAAATACTCATGCTTTTTAACTATAATGATAAAGTTTGTGTATATGTCATGTTATAAATTTATACATATAAAATCCAAAAGAGGATGAAATGTAAAAATATTTTTATCTCTCGTACACAAGGATAATAGTTAAAATTGATATTAAAGAAGCATACTTTTTCAAATTCATAATAAATTCACCAATGACTTTTATTCCATAACTTACAAAGTCGTTCATACTTAAAAAAGAAGAAGTTGTTCATACCGTTCACATACACATTTATATGCACTATTTCGTTCAACTCATATTTTGGTGTCGAATTTTTAATCATATAATTTTCAAAAAAATATATGATAAACGCATGTAGAATAACTAATATTATGATGGTTCTGTATTTTTCTAACTTTGTCTCTCACAAACAAACACAAATGTACAAACATATAGATAAATTCAAAGTATAAGGAACGCCAAGTAGAACAGCAAGTATTGCTGCCAGTATGTAAATCAGATTGCAAAATAGCACATTATACTTTCTGTTTTGATCCTTGTTCATGTTAAACACTTTCTCGAGTATCTGTTCCATGAAAAGGTCAGTTCGCCTAAAACAAGAAAAGGCACATAAATTTCAGGTGGCTGGGACAGTGATTAGCTAGGCATATGCCTTAATTGTCTATAGGTTGAATATATTGCTAAATAAGAGTCTCTATTTCTTTTAAAATTTTTTTAGTCAAAAAAGGGTGGGATTTAAGAAGTGGGAAGGGAAAGGGGGATTTGAACTTAGGATCTTTATCTTTAGGTAAAAAAAAAAAACTCAAATTAAGTCTCTATATTTCATGTTTGTATCTATAATGAAAATAAAATTGTATTTTGTACATTTCAAAATTATTTTAAAAAATACTCATACTTTGAACTATTTATATAATATTTGTGATAAACTTGTGTCAAGTTTTGCTTCATAAGCAATACTTCAATTTATGAGAAAATGTTTAAAATTTGTTAAGGATGATGTCCTATTTTTTTTTCTGTTATAAAGAACATAGTTACGATACATAACAAAACTTCGATAAGTTTATGCATGCAAAATCCAAAAGAAATGAAACTTAAAACACTTTTATGTCTCATACACAAGGATAATAGTTAAAGTTGAAATCAATTTAGCATAATCTTTCAAATTCATAATGAATTCACCAATATTTTTATTCCGTAACCTATGAAATTGTTCGTACTTAAAAAAAGAAAGAGAAGAAGAAGTTGTTCTTACTATTCACATACACATTTATATGCACTATTTCGTTCAACTCATATCTTGGTGTCGAATTTGTTTTATCATACTTTAAAAAAAATTTATGATAAACGTATGTAAAATAATTAATATTATGATTATTCTGTATTTTACTAACCATGTTTCTCACAAACAAACACAGATAAATTCAAGTAAAAGGAACACCAAGTAGGACAGAAAGAGTATTGCTGCTAGTATGTAAATCAGGCCCAAGCATCATTGACCAATATCCATAATCCATTTTGGTGTCTCTTCCATTCCAGATAGAGATTTTGGAAAATTTCCCCTTCACCGCTGCCCTACTACTCTTCGAAATAACGCCAGCAGGGAATATATTCTTCTCCCACAACATGGACTAATTCAGAAAGGTTAAGTAGCATTAGCAACACAAGTACAAAGTAGTGCGTGCATTTTCTTGAATCAAATTTGATCCCACTATCCCCAGACCAGTGACGGAGCCAGGATTTTTTCTTTTTGGGAGGGGGGGCCAGAATTTTTTCGAACAAAATTACCTTAATATGTCATGTTTAAAATAATTTTCATTTATTTAAATACTTGACATCTTAAAATATTAAATATTAACTTTAATTATAAAGGTATGTCTATTTCATAAATATGTAACATAGTCATAACTAAAAGTAAGACAAGAAATAACCTTTGATTAAATATTTTATAACATCACAAATCACCTAAGTTGTACATTATGAAAAGATACTCTAAGATGTCACTTGTGCAAAAACAAAAATATAAATATGCAATATAAATATAACTATTTTCAATTAAAAAAAGATAAAGTTATGTTAGTATACCTTGAAATTTCATCCTCTTTTATTAAAAGTAAATTGAGATTTACGTTCTTTTATAAAACTAAATCATGTATAATTGAATCAATGCTAAATTTTCGAACAACTTCCTTTTTTTTATGTAAATTGTTAGGCAATCATTCAAGAAATTATCTTTTATCTTGTTTTGGAGCTTTGTTTTGATTATTTTCATAATTGAAAATTTCCATTCTATTGACTATAGAACAGAGCCAGGATTTTTTCATTGGGAGGGGGGCCAAAATTTTTCTGAACAAAATTATCTTAATATGTTTTGCTCAAAATAATTTTCATCTATTTAAATATATGGCATCTTAAAATATCAAATATTAATTTTAATTATAAAGGTATGTCTCTTTCATAAATATGCAGCATAGTCCTAACAAAAATTAGGACAAAAAATAACCTTTGATTAAATATCTTATAACATCACAAACTACCCAAATTGTACATTATGAGAAGATGATCCAATATGTCACTTGTGCAAAAACAAAAATATAACTATGCAATATAAATATAACTATTTTCAATTAATAAAAGATAAAAGTTATGTTAGCATATCTTGAAATTTCAACCTCTTTTCTTAAAAGTAAATAAAGTTTTACGTTCTTTCATAGAACTAAATTCATCTATAATTGAATCATTGCTAAATTTTTGAACAACTTCCTTTTTTTATGTACATTGTTAGATAATCATTCAAGAAATTATCTTTTATCTTGTTTTGGAACTTTGTTTTGATTATATTCATAATTGAAAATGCCCGTTCTATAGTTGTTTCGTTGACACAGGAAGAGTGAGAACAAATATAATCAATATGTCAACAATAGGATAGATCACTCAATTTCTTGTCTTCACCAAGCCTTCAAGTAATTATTTGTATATTTGTGTATGGGTCAACAAGAGGATAGATCACTAATTTTAAATTTTTTTATCAATTAGGCAAAGTTGTATATTTGTATATGGACCAATCAAGTAATTATTTTTGTTTTAGGCCATTGATAATTATGAAGTGAGTCTTTTATTATAATATATCAAATTGGGTCAATTTACTATGGATCATCAAATTATATGTTTAATTTTTTGAACATTAAATAATTAACACAATAAAAAATAAATAACTTTTTTTAAAGAAAAAATTAAATCAAATGTGGCTAATTCATACACACTCACAGATATATATATATATATATATATATAAAACTCTCATAATATAAACTAAAATAAAAAAAAATTAGGGGGGCCAACTTTGTCTCTTATACATAAATTTACATATTATAAATTAAAATTTGCAAAACTTGCCCCCCTTGGCTCCATCATTGCCCCAGACACAGCAGCATGTTCCTGATGTGACACCAGCTTAGTTTTGTGCATGTAAAATTCGTCTCACTCCCAAGAACAAACGCAGATTGCAAGTAGCACATTATACTCTCTGTTTTGGGCTTGATTCATTTTAAACACTTTCTCGAGTATCTCTTCTACTAAAAGGTTACTCCACCTAAAACAGGAAAACGCTTCCAAGAGAAGATAATTCAAAATAAAGTGCTCTTGTAGGAGCATAAACTTCAGGTGGCTGAGACATTCATAAGGCATGCCTTAGTTGCCTATAGGTTAAAGGGCAAATTACACTTTACCCACATGTGGTTTAGTATTTTTTTTTTAACACAATCCCTCTATGATTTCAAAAGCTATACATAACTTCTTCATGATTTGAATTAAAGTGTCAAAATGAAAGAATTTGCAATCGATAACGGAGTGAACTAAAATATCAAAAATATCCGTATATAAAGTTGAAAATTATTTATTAACCACAGGGGGTTATATATATATTGAAAATCATAAGAGGATTATATGGTAAAACACTAAACTATAAGAGAGTTGTATGGTGAAATATAAAATCATAATGGGTTAGAGTGTTATGCATATTATGTTTATATATTTTAGTCACTTCAGTCATTTTAGTTTTTAAACAAGGGTAATTTCGACATTTTTTTAGGTTCCATTACGGATGATCATTTTTGTCACTTTGACACTTTAATCCAAACTATAAGGAAATTATATATAGTTTTTAAAACTAGAGAGAGTTATGTGGAAATTAGCTATACCACATGACGGTAAACTGTAATTTACTTTAGGTTAAATATGGACTTGTAGGAAGTTGATTGACGAATCCATGCAAGTGCATAAGGTCAATCATAGTGATAAATTACTTGGAGTATTTCAGGGTCGAATCCACAAGGACAATTTAATTCTCTACTCTAATTATTCTAACAAAAATAATAAAATTTAAATTCAAGGAGTTGTAATTACTAACTAAGCAATAAAGTAATAATCAAATCAAGTCAAGTACTATTGAGAAAACAATAGATGCGAATTTAGGGTTTCAAGTTTTAATCTAGAATTTGAGTCAATTATCTAGTTAATTTCTTAACAAACCATGAATGTATCATACAGTTATATTGTAGATTATCTCTCGATACATTTAAAGTGTGCCTAATTAAATCCTACGTCTCTCTTGAGTTTGCAAGTTTTTAATTAAATCATTTAAGAACTTTGGTGATATAAGTGCATCATAAAAATCCTAACTTACTCTCGTGATTAGCCTAAATATGTTTATCTATCTAGTGCACGACTGAATCTTGCTTCTCAATTTGATACAAACCCAAAAATCATGTCTATCGTGATCAAGCACAAACACGTAATTAAAATCAAGATAGATAAATTATAGCAAAAGATAAGAAATTAAACTAGAAAAATGAATCAAATTTCTTCATAAAAATCCGAACCCTAGAAGTAAATTTAGTTTAGTTCAGCATAATTGGAAAATTAAGAACACGAATCCAAAGAGTTGCTACAAAGATAAGAAAAAGAGTAAGAAAACTTCTCAGTTGCTCGCTCCAGTCCTCTCGTTGTGTGCTCCTTGATTCGCTCACGTTTGATCTTGATTTTTTAAGTATAAACTATGAAAAAATGTTAGAACTAAACTAGGCTAATGTTTTCTAATCCTTTAAAAATGACCTAGAACACCCCTATTTATAGTTTCTTAAAGTAGTATCCCAAACGGAGTAGGATTAGGCTTTTTGGAATTGAAAAACAACGTTTCAATGCATTTTTTCATCGAAGACAGGCCCAAAATCTAGTGCCAGACATTGGGACTAGAGAAACTTCAGTGTGAAGATCAAACTGATAATTAGCACAGGTTATAACTGATCCACATACAGATCACTAGGGATCCACGATATGGATCCTCTTTGAAGCCAAAAACTCTATCAATAAGGCCGAATCAGTTCTTAGTCGAAATATACAATTTGTAGCTCTATGAATTAAATTTCTAATGTCATAAGAATCATGTCATTTGGAAGTTTGAACGTTGAGATGTGTCCAAAATACTGAGAATTGGTTAGAAAATCATCAAAGCAAAACTATACTTCAATAATTTGGACTTTTGACTATGAAAACGTGAGAACCAGACTTTAATATTTTCATAATAATTATAGAGCAATCTCTTAGTTTCAAAAGGAATCAAGAATCATCTCAATCCAATTTTTGTAGTTCAAGTTATTGCCAAAATACTTAAAAAGTCAATTTTGCCAAACCCCTTCCTCTTCACTTTTCTTCTTCCATTGCTTTTTCACACTACATTTTTGGTCCATTTTCTCTCCAATTAAACCCTTCACCTATTAGAACAATATGAGAACAAAACTAGGTAGTTTCTATTCAAAATAAAGCTCAAATAAACTAATTAGCTAGTAACTTATGCATACAAATGCACTACAATCTATGTCCTATCAAAAGTACATTCATCAGGAAGCCAAGTAAAAAGATTCAGGGGAAGAAGAAGCTCCTTGGGACTTGGAAACTTTGATTGATGATAGTATTATGTTCCAAAGGAGCAAAAGTGATTTATCTTAGTAAATTACGATCTTGAAATTTTTTATATTTTTCAGAGCTGTTCATAATTTTTTAGATCTATTGTATCTATTAAATTGCAAATTTATTATTTCTAGTGCATGTCTAACATCCCATTAGAATAGTGATGTAAATCAAATGGTACTGAATGATTTTTTAGCAATCTTTTAGTGAATTTTACTTTTTATTTAAAAAAATTAAGTTCCAAAGGAAACTGCCGGAGAAACTTTGGTGAATTGGGAATAGTACAAGACATGTACTAATAGCTTAGCTAGAATACAAAATCTCATCAAATAATTGTAGGGATTAATGAGTGAACGGATTCCTAGCCTCAAATAATTTAATTGATTAAAGACCACACATTTGGCAAACAAATTTGATCATCAAAATCTAAAGTGTAAAGGGACAAAAATGTTATCCCCTTTAACGTATAGTAGTAATAATAGTAAGCACGACCAATCATCAAGCAAAATGTAATTTACCCTTGCACATGGTCCGGTCAATTGTCACTTACAGTGTGTAATGCAAATTGTACCTTTCGGACGACCCGCTGACTCCAACGACTCACAAAGTCTATTCTTGTCTGGTGTCTCATTAACTGCTTCATTGGAAATCATGGCAGCTCAAATTGACTGAAATCTTTCAGCAACCTTCCTGAAAGTTCACGGAGGAGATTAGACTTGAAAAAAAAATGTAAGATTCAAACTGTATATTGTATATATGTAGGGCTCACACCATGTGTAGCCCTACATCGTTTTTTCACACCATGCGTAAAGCTTACAAAATTTTGTTCTATAATTACACGTTGTTGAAAGTGAGGCCCCGTTTGTGAATTTTTTGCATGTTTGTCTAAAATTTTACTGTAGTTTACTGTAGAAGTTGTATCAAAAATTTTTTGAAGTATGTAAATTTTTGAATATTTTAAAATATATAATTTAAAAACTTTGAGAATTTTTTTGAAGTTACTATAATTAAAATTGTTAAAAACCTTGTAGCAAACAAATTTGATCAAAAACTTACTTGCCAAACAAGCCTTGAATTACACCATGTATAAAATGAATTACATCTTGTATATTTTGTACAAAATCAGGCCGAACAATTTTCCTAACAACCGTTCGGCCGTGTTCCTTAGAAATCAGTGCGAAGGAGACGTTTAATATTTCGGGCCCGTGTTCCTTAGAAACCACTGCGAAGAAGACGTTTAATATTTCTAACCATGCATGTACAGATTATTTAGAAGCAAACTCCTCTAAACTATCTGGAGGGTAAAGAAATCGTGAGTTCTTTGGCAATAGAAAAGAATATTTTCACTTTCATTTGGCAGTAGGCTTTTTTTTTCTTTGTTTTTGTTTTTCTTTGTTCTTTTTGTCTATGACAAACAAATTTCGTCATAGAATTACAATCACTAACTATTTAAGAATAAATTATATGAACAGTATTTATTTTTTCTTTAGACTCATTTTTTAAAGCAATTTTCATTATATATAAAACCTAATTGTTTGCATCTGTTTTGTGACAACCAAGCTACACTTCATATTGCTGCTAATCCTGTTTTCCACGAGCGTATCAAACACATTGAGATTGATTGTCACTTTGTTAGCGAACGGATTCAGTCCAATGAGCTTTGTACCCATTTCATTCGTTCAAAGGATCAACTTGCTGACTTGTTCACCAAAGCACTTGGTTTTAATCCTTTTCAACAATTGTTGCACAAGCTTGGTGTTTCGTTCCTCCACACTCCAGTTTAAGGGGGCCTGTTAGCGTACCTCACCCTTATTCCTTATCTTGTTATCTCTTGTAACAACTATATGATTAAGATAGAATTAGTTTTTGTATTCTTATATGATAAAGATAAAATTAGTTGTATGATAATGATAGAATTAACGTAGTATTCCAGTACGTACGTTAGGCTAGAAATTTGCTATTTAATTTTCTATAAATTCTCAGTTGTACACAGCACTTATAAATAGATGAATAAAATCGCCACCTTTTGTCATAAATGTAGAGATCATACTTGTCTCACAATATATTAGAGTTTTGAGACTAATTCATTCTTACCCAAACTCACTTATTATTCCTTAATTTCCTTAAGATAATCAATATAACCATGAAGTGGTAAAGCTATTTTGAAATCTACAACATTAAAACTACACATAAACCAATACTAATTACTAATTATACATTAAATACTTCCAAATAATACATTTACCGGCCCGACCCATCCTTATTGTTAGCCTTACTTTGACTAGTCTTTATGAGGGTATAGCGCATATATTTAAGGTTGACAGAGAGTAAACTGTGACTATCTCCTAAATTCAGGAGGGCAAAGTGTTATTACCCTTGCTGTTAAATTTTTTTTTAGGTTCTCACGTTACCTGTAGGTGCTATATGAGTAAATGGATTACAGTTTCCGGGTATATTTTAGGTGAATAAATATCTTGGAAAACGTCTTAAGGGAAACGTGTCAATCACAATAGACCATTAATATCTTGGAAAACGTCTAAGGGATTTAACTATTTGAATAGTGTCAATGCATAAATAAACAGGTAATGATGATGACAACTTACTGGGCCGTGATGGTGTTGAAGTCTGCAACAAGAACACGATAACAACCCGGCACAATATTCATATCACGCCAACAACGGCCATTGACTGTTGATTAGTTAATCTGTGTACAGTTTGTGATGAACACAACATCTGACCATTCGAAGTCAATATTCGATAACTGGTATTTTGAAATTCATAAAAACGTGTATAGAAAAAGAAAGCATAAAGGTGAGAAAGGAAGACAAATTGTAGGGCTTGAATTAAAGTCATTTTGCTTTCGTTTCAATACGGGAAGGAGAAATGGACTGCTTTTTATCTGCATTGAAAAAAAAAAGGCTAACTATATATCAGGTGAAGAGAATATACGGGACTAAGCCCTCCAGAGCCTTTCAATGTGTTGTTTAAAGAGTAGAAAGAAAGCCCTCCAGAGCCTTGTATTCAAATAGAGGATCTGATGCGGAAGATCAAGAGCCTTAAGTTACTTTTGTACTCACAAGAAAATTTGGTAAAAAGAAATTAAAGATTTTTTATTAATAATGAGAGTAGTTTGAAAAATAAAGTCCTAACAAGCCCTATTTATAGCCAAATATGCCCGAAACTAAAAGGAAACAAAAATTGAAACTCTTGCCAGTAACAAAATTGGTAAAAAAAAAAAAGTTGCAACAGCGCTTATTTTGGGCCTTAATAAAAGGATATTTTTTTTATTCGTAAAATTTGGACAAAATACTGGCCAAAATATGAGGCATACCACTAAAAGCTTGGCGGCAAGGTTTTAGTTGCCGTGGAGTAACTTAAGAAGAAGAAAATTGTAGCACTGTTGGAATCTTAGTGGAGAAGATGCAAGACAGAACCGGGTTTATTTTAAAAAAAAGTATTCATATTATTTTTCTTTTCTTTTTTTTTTTGTCTTTTCAGTAAGCTTTTCAAGTCTTTGTGGTAATTTTGAATGGCATACTACAATTTTTGCATTTTTATATTTTTACATTTTTGTCAAGTGTATCTTATCTCTGCGTGGTTGGCGGGTTATTGCGCGGAGTGAAGTTTATGCGCACTCCCTTGTTAAAAAAAAAAAAAAAGAATAGTTACTCATTTCTCTTTCACAAATTTACCCCGTTTGTAGACTTCTTATGAATTTCAAACCTTTCTTTCACCATTTCCTAAATCTTCCTATATATAGTTGAGCAATTGCACCAAACTTTCGATAGGTGGTAGCTTCCGAAATTCACCGGTTTCTATAGAATTCATGGCCGCCAACGCTGTCACCACACTTTTCTTTCTCGTCTTACTTTCTGATAAGTGAATATTTAACGTATATTTTGTACAAGTTTCGCATGAACTTTTGGTATGTTTTGAGAAGATTAAAGCTATATTTGAACTCTTTTGGTGATAATTGCTTAAATATTGTTTAAGTGTTCAAAACTTGATAAATGAGAGGATTAATGCGTTAATTTTGTGAAATTATGAAGGATTTTGATATATGAAATTCATGCATGAGATGAAGAAAATATAAGGATCATCTGGAGGATAAAGTACAAGGATACCAGGAGCAAAATGAAGAAAAAGAAAAGGAGTGAAAAGCTGGGAAATAACTAGCACGGATCCGAGCCCGGATCCGTATGAACAAAACAAGATCCGAGCCCTCGTCTGTGCTTCTGGAGCAATGGATCCGAGGCATACGATCCGAGCTCGGATCCATATGGGAAAAGCCTCGGATCAGCCATGATCCGAGCTCAGATCCTTCTTCACCCCTCGGATCCAAGGCTCGGATCTGCCTCTCTCTTCTGCAAGTGGCACAGCCGTTTTTCTCACTTTTCACACAACTTTCCAGCTATCTTGGGTGAGAGAATTCGGTGGCACATGAAGACAAAATGATTTATTGTCAAGTCAAAACAATTTCTTTTGACTTTCTTAACAAAAGGAGATTGGGAGAATCATAGCAGAAAATTTGGACTGGTGAGGAGAGGAGCTTTTCATCAGTTTATATGTAGAGACATTTGGGGAGATGGAGATGATCATACGGAGGAAAGCTTGGAGTGCAAAAATGTAGTTCTTCCATTTCCTTAGTGTAGGATAGTTTAGCTAGTTAGTTCATTCATTCTTGTACAATGGCTAGATTAGGATGAAGATGGAGATGAAGAAAGAGAAGTTGAAGCTCAAGTGACATGGGTTATCTCTTCTCCAAATTCTTTATCTTTTGTATTGGATTCTTAAATATGGTTAATATACAAGTTCTGGATTTTGTGTTTAATATGTATCTTTAAAGTTTATGCCTTGGGTTTGGTTGAACTTTCTATGATTGTTAGTGTTTATTATTTGGTTATTTGATTGCTATGATTTGAGCAAGTTATTTAGCACTTTGGCTCTTTAAATCATGATTAATCTGGTACCATTAATTGTGATTATCTAAGGTGTTGTTTCTGCAATGAAAATTGAGATTTAACACTGGTTCAAGAAGTGTTAAATATAGGGAGTACACTCACGAAAGTAGAGGTGCACCTATGTGGTTTTAAGTGATTCATTTCATGTAATTTCACTGAAAAAATGAACTTGTAGCTAATTTCATAACCATGAAAATAGGTATGGATTAGTTATGAGTATTCAACGATCCAAATATAGCACTTGCATGAGTAGTTAGAAATACCATAACCTAAGGAGCTTCATTTGTTATTTTCTTGTATAAGTTCAGTAGGTTTTATTTGTTATAATTCATTGATAGTCTAAATAATAGAGAAGTTTTAGTAACACCGGTAATTGTTCACTCTTCCTTGTAGGATTGACTCGATATATACCCTAAACTACTAGTTGACCTGTATACTTGCAGTGAAATGGGTGTAAATCAGATTTTTTAACTTGTACGTATATCAAAATCCCGTCACTTTCAACTTCATCCATCTTATCTGCAGCATGAAGAACAGTTTCTGGGACAAGAGGTAAGTTTCGGAGTCCAATATATCTTAAATAAGCTCTGATATCTTGGTTTATCGTTTTATGCATGTTGCACTCTGGTCTTATGCAGATGAATTATGGGGTAAAGTTGCCAACCTTTCAGAGGTAAAGATAAACCCAGCTCCCTATTATTCAGTACCTTCTGCGCAGGGCAACTGAGAATCCTCCCCGGGCAGCCTTAGATGATTGATTTCCCCAGTCGGACGATACTTCAAGATTTGGGCTGGGATGTTGCTTCTTTTTATAGTTGTATGTAAGCCTAGATACGAATGGGCATCTCAATTATCAAAATAATCTGTTTTTATATGTCCTCGTTTTGCTTATGGAAAGCTGTATATTCAGTTTCCTGTTGTTTGTTTTGTGGTTCATTTGGACAGTGCTTGATTTGTCATGGTTGGTAAATATCTAAACAATCATGCCATGACTCATGCATAACGTAACCGGTTATATCCATATAAATTGATGCCTTTGCTAAGTTGATGGATTCGAATAGCTTATCATATCGTCTATATAAATCTAAGAATTTTTCTAACAGGTGTCCCATAAACAGTTGTTAGCATTCACCTGATCTACTATATATATATACATACTAACAATTATTACCCTCTATTATATTGATATACTTTCTCTATTTAATTTTACCTACCATTTCTTATATTTATTTCCTTTTCCTAATTAATTTTATAATTTAAAAAATATGACAGATGAAATATATATTAATGAGTGCTATAGTAGACAAACCCTAAATCTAATTATTAAAAACAACCCAAAGTCTATGGAAGATTGTTTGACTTGACCAACCCAATCTCGATCAATGATTGCTTCTAATCTACGAGCGCAAGCAGATCAGGTATGTGAGCCTCACATGATTATTCCGTGTATAGGATAGGATGAGTCTATTCTCAACTAATTTTTGAAACTTGGTTCTAACTTTTGATCTTTGAAGAGTTAATTTTTATGCTCTCAGCTAACTTTTGAAAACCTGGTGATTATTCTATGTATAGGAGAGAATGGGTTTGTTTTCAATTGATTTTGAAAACTTGATTTAACTTCTGATTTTCGAAAAGCTATTTTTGTGTTGTTTTTGGTCTAAAAAAGCTTAAAATTAGAAGCATCTCTTGAGCTAATATTGGCTTTTCAACTCTAGCATACTTTTTCATACAGACAAACATACCTTTCAAACTTTAACATAATTACTGAGGTTGGGAAAATTTTTCTGCCCACACATCTCTGTCATTTATTACTATTTGTACCCCACTTCTAAATTCGTCTTTGTCTCCATTCATCTTCTTCTTTTCTAATATTTAATCTTTACAAGAAAAACAATTAATTACATAAAAAATACTATTTAATTAGTACAAATGTCACTTTTGTAGCACATAAGGGCAATTTGGTCATCATATTGTCAAAACCAAATTTTAACTCTTTTTGTGAACACCCATGCATTTATTAAAATAATTTTTTTCAACTATAAATGAGAGCACTAGTTATTCTTTAAAAATCTAATTTTCGAAAACCAATTCTACAAAATCAGCTTTTGCAAAATCAGAATTAGTTAAAAACCTGCCTATTTGCTTGAATAGATATCCGGTTTTAATGTATTGGGTGCCGCGGATATCTGAACTAAAGAATCTTATATGTTTTGCCAAATAGATTTATAAACAAAATTTATCTTGCATTATCATTAATTCACTCGAACAAGTATCTACTGAAGAATGAAGAATGATATAGGGTTTCTCTATGAAATATGCCCATCCATTGATGATATACAAATATCTTCGACGAGCTTGAATGTCTTAACAATATTAGATTCCTAGGCCAATAGAGTTACACAAGTCAGCGAATTTTGTGAAATAAAGACACGTCTCCATTTCCTATAGAATAGCCCCCTTGATTTTGTAAATCAGGCCAACGATTTCTAGCATTCTTAGTAATAAAAAACTTCTCCCTTTATCAAATGCACTTGAATAAATACTTCGAGTCTTGGATACACATGCATTCAGATGGGGATCCCTATTTTCTTCTTCTACTGTGTCTTCTATGCTTTCATTTTCTTTACTCGTCGCACTCTCATCTTCATCCTTACTACTTCCTTCACTGTTCGAGTAGACTGCATACTTTTTTTGACACCTAAATAACCATGTCACCACTAGAAACTCTTCAAAATTTTGTTAACTTCATTAGATTAGTTAACTCTCCAAAGGTAAATCACATGTTCTCTTTTTCTGGGTAAAGATGCGTCAGGTACAAGAAGAAGCAAAAGAATTTTGTAATTTGGGATGGGTTTTTACTTGATTTATAGTGAAAGACTTGAGTGGGCGAGGGGGCATGAAGGTGCCTAGGGATAGGTAATCGAAACTAGGGTTTTTCATGATTGGAAGAGAAAATTGCTATCCAAGAGGGGGAGGGGGTATGTGGATCCAACCAACTATCTGAATCATGAAACTTGTGTGAAAATCTAATGCTCATAACCTTAGGAATTCGTTTAGAGCTGTGGTGGCTTATTAAAAAAATACTTATATTAGTTGAGTTTTTGGTAAAAGTATTTTTGAATTAATCATATTGTATGGGTGCATACTTGTATAGTACTTTTTCTATTTCATAATGTACAATTTTAAATTTCTAAAACATGTTTATCTCTCGATTTAGTTGAAAATTTATAATAAATTGTAAAAGTTAAACTTTAATTTTTTTTTTGAAAAACAAAAGTTTCTCTATAAACATATTTTGGGCTTGTACTAAAGGTGTTTCAATGGTTAAAAACTCTACTCCTAAATTTGACGAAGGAAAAATTGTAATTTTAGAACTCAATATTTAGTACCTGTATGGTTTTAGTCCTTAAAAGTATTTTTATCATGTAAAAGTATTTTTTAATAAAGTACCACAACCCCAAAACGGATCCAATATTTGGATTTGGCGACAGATCAGATATCCACTAAAGTTAGATCAATCGGATTGGATTTCTAAGATTTATTAATTTTTTTTAATTATTTGACCCACCCCTACGTCTTTCCACCCGAAGTAGAGATTTGAGAGGTTTGATTTTTTTTTTCTATTTCCCTTCTTGGGTTCTTTGGCTGGCTGGAACCAAGTGACTTCAAATATTGGACCTGTTTGGCCTCTCCTCTTATGTAATTATACCAAACAGTAGGCATTCACATACCGGAATTTTACCACAAATTGATTATCGGAAGTGTCAGCTACAAGTGAGAACACTATTCATGCGATAAAACACACATTAAATTTCTACTTAATTACTATCGTATCCTTATTCACTTAAGATTCTTGTTGCTAATTTGAGTATAAGGAAACCCAGGGAAAAAAAAGTTTCTCTTTTAGATGAAACGAGATAGGGAATCAAAAAA
The DNA here is from genome assembly GCA_023065735.1 of Coffea humblotiana. Lineage (NCBI taxonomy): Eukaryota > Viridiplantae > Streptophyta > Magnoliopsida > Gentianales > Rubiaceae > Coffea > Coffea humblotiana. Next base: position 8,493,225 of record CM041210.1, on the reverse strand, counting down.
TTTCTCTTTTACCTCCCACCATAGTACCAAATCCCTAAATCCTCAAATATGAATTCTCAACTCTTACACCTAATTCTCCAAACTCCATGACGGGTGTTTACTACAAGTGCAAGTTAAATCCGAATTTATACCCGTTTTACTGCAAGTATACAGGCCAAAATCGTAATGTAAGGTATGTATCGGGTCGATCCCACGAGGAGCAACTTAAACAATTACTAAATCCTAATTTACTCTATTATTTAGACTCACAATATAATTGAGCAGAAAATCCAGAATTAAATCCAACTACAAATCTGTTTACTTTCTACAATTTCTTGGTTAGACAATTGCAATATCAAAATTAGAGAAAAATTCACCAAATATTTGAATCTAGGGATGTAGATTCCACTTATGGCACCAATGATCCGAATGAATGAATTTTACACTTGTTAATTTTAACCAGGGATTTATTTCTAAAATTGCCAAATCTTCATTCTCATGATAAAATTGGTCTAAAACAGTTTAGTTTTTCCTAATCTCTTGGTAAATACTAAATCTGTTCTTGTTTATGTATGAAATACAGATTTCATCCACTTGAGTGTATTTCTATTCTCATGAATATACTACTCAAACTCTACTTATGTTATTCCATTGTTTTTACTATTTTTCAATGAGTAAAAACAACTACAAACCTGTTATTGGTGATCAAACAACAACAAGTAGTCAAGCATACATAAATAGACAAGTTAATACAAGACACAACAAGTATAAGTCACATTCAATTCATATCACCTTGCCATAAGCTTCATCTACTCCCTAGATTAAGGAAATTAGTTACTCATGGATGATAAAACACTAACTACTTTATTTATGTAAAACATCATAAATTACAAGTACAATAAGGATAGAGAAAAGTTTAGCCAAATAATGGTGAAGCCTTCCAAAAATCTGCTATGCCTTGCACTTAGATGATTACAAGATGAACTTCCAAGTGTTCCTGCAATTTTCTAGCTAAGGAGAGTTTTTGCTATCAGAAAGTCTGGCTACGTATATCTTCTGACCTCTCCCATGTTTCTCTATAAATGCTGGTTCAAAACTCCTTTTTCTTGGTCAAATTTTCCATCCTTTGATTCCCAAATCTGAAATTTGTTAGGATAGTCAATAACTAAGATTTTTGACTTGAAAATAAGCCACCTTTCTTGCCCTTTTGTCTTCTGAAGCATGTGCACCGAATTCTCTTGCAACTTATGGGTGGAAAGTAGTCTGAACACAAGAGAAATAGCTGAGCAAATTGCAGCTTTTCGGCTACAAAACGCGCCTACAAAACGCGGCTTGAACTCGCGTTTTTTATTCTCGCGTTTTCAACTTGTCCTCACTTCAACTGCGATTTTCTCTATGATGGAGGCCGAACAAGTTTTTGTGCAAAACAAAAAAGTTGTAACCCTTTGAGTTAGCTTTCCAATGCTTTAAGAATCATCCAAATAGGAGTTTTGTAGCCTGAGATATGGTCAAAATACTGAAGAATGCCAAAACTTGTCTTGAACTGCATTTTTCACTTAAACGTTTTTTAACTTCATTTCTTTTCTAACCACTTAAATTCATCACCAATCATCTAATTTTCATCTTATTTGACATCCTTTGGTGATTGAATCATTAATCCTGCATGAAAATGAAGTTTTTGCTATTAAAATCAATAGAAATACAATTCTAGCCACTTTTACAAAAAATGTATATTTTTACCGAAACCTTAATTATTTAAATTAGAAAAGTAAATAATCAAACCAAAATTAACTAATAAATGTACTTAAAAATACGTAAAATAAGCCCTTGTCACTCCAAAGCTGTGAAATCTGGATGGTTTTGTGGTTCAGAGATGAAGTGGGGTGGATGCACTTACAATGCGGCTGAATGTGAAGGTGTCGGGCCTTGGAACAAAATGTTTGGATTGATGTTTTTCCAAAAAAAAACTTGTACTTTTTCCGTGATCACATTTTTCAATCATCATTTTACTTTACATTTATTAAATTGTTACAATATTTCTAAAAAAAAATTTAGAAAATAGCAATCTGAACCGGAGTAAAAATTGTGATATAATACACAAAGCTATTGTGGTAATACGGAGGATCTGAAAAAATAAGTATGGAAAAGAGTATGACGGGCATGTGCATACCCTATGTTATTGTTAATACTTAATATTCTTAATTCCTATTTTCTTTTATACCTGTTTCTATCTTTTCAATTTTTCTTTTTCTTTCTCTTCATCAATTGCATTGTGTGTGTGTGTATGTATATGTATCTATATACACATGTATATAACTATATAATAATAATAATAATAATAACCCACTATTCAATTCCCATTTTAGTCGGTTGTTGAATTGACTACTTTCATTTTCTACCGAGTGGAAGCTCAATATTTTTTGCATGTGGCCATATTTAGTTTTTTTTGAATTTGAATAGATTTGGAGTATTTTATTTTTTGTAACAATCAATTCCATCCATTTATTTTCACCCACTTATTCCCCTTTTCTTTTTCACTTTCTTAACTATCTCAACTTTCAATCCATTTATTTAATTCTTACTTAACGTACCAAAATTTACCAAATTGTGCAAAATGACACTTGTGAGGCCTGTTCTCATGAAATCTACATGGCACTTTGGCATTCCATGTAGTAAACGATTGAACAGTTGGTGATTATCTTTTAAAAAAAAAAAATTTAGCTACATGTAGTTAAGTTTTGTGGTGACTATATTCACATATATGTGGTGAAGATAAAAGCAAGAAGAGATGATTTTCTCCCACATTATTAGAAATCTGCCTATTAGCGGGCATTACTCTAGCATTTGATCAATAAATTTGATTACCAAGAAAACCATTTAAATGTTGTGTTCGATGATATAGTAATTGTTAGGTATGTCAAAAAATAGTGTAAACCTTAAAATAGACATTATGCTCCTTTAATTTTATAGGACATCATCCAAATTTGTGAGGAGAATCCATCCTTTGAGAATCTTGTATAGGAAATGAGATTAGTCTAGTGACAGTACTTGCCTAGGAAATCGTAAATAGCGTACTATAATCTAAGCCTGCAATTTCTTTTACTCTTTCTTCCCGTTTTGGAAACGTTTAACAAATTCCGAAAGTCAATAATTGAACGTTGCATTATCACATTCTCATGTTTGGAACACACCTAACGCAGGACTTTGAAAAGTCGGTCAAAATGGCTTTTAAATACACAACTGCCTTAAACCATTTGACACGTTAATTTGAGCGGATATTTAGTAGTAATATTTAAGTTCAAAACTTGGGTAGACCTAGTGTTCGAAAACCTAATGGTTCATATTGTGTCACATTGTTTGTTGAAATGATTTGAACAATTTGAATTATTGGATTTTTGAATACCGGATCTATCTAAATGTTAGCCAATATTTAATCATTGTAGTGGGCATTTAATGTGATTTAACATCCTAGGTACCATTTCCATACATACTTTGTTTTATATATTGAAGACATTGTATCATATAAAGACGTTGATAACTCTTTTAACAACATGGCTATGCTTTGGCTCCTAAAATGCTTATTGATTAGTCATTAGTGATGTTCCCAATAATAGATTCATGTCCTATTTAATTTAATTTTTTATGTTAGAGGGGCCTGACTTGATTGCACAAGACTTTAGAAAGGATGTGTTACACTAGTTTAATATATTTTGTTCTCACATTAAATTTGAATTCAACAATGTGCTAAACAGATTGGAAGGGTTTCTGGGGTTTAATATGTTTTGTTTTTGTTGTGTCTTGAATTCTTGGTTTTAATTATGATTATGATGAACTAAATTATATCTAGGCATAGGATTTTGTGAAGGAGTTTGATTATTTATCTTAATTAAATTTTTAACTTTTGTCTTGATTTATTTATCTTGATTAATTATGTGTTTATATTTGGCTACCATAGACATGCTTTTAGAATTTGTATTAAACTAAGAAGGGACATACAACCATACACTGGATAAATAAGCATACTTCTCCTAATAACTAAAATGGGTTAGGATTTGTATGACATAAATATATCACCTAAGATTTTAAAGGGTTTAATTAAATACTTTTGATCTCAAAATGTACGTGAGATTTAATTAATCACAACTTAGATGTATTTAGAGATAATCTAAGGTACTTGCATGGAATACAATTCTTGGCATGTTAAGAAATTAACTAGATATTCAACTCAAACTCTGGATTAAAATATGAAATCCTAGTCTATTGCCAATTGTTTTCTCACCTATATCTTATTTGATTTGAATGTTTATTTAATTTCTCAAGTAGTGATTAAAATACCCATTGAGGTTAATTTTTGTTATTTTTGTTATTGTTCCTGTGGGTTCGACCATGGAATATTTCAGATAATTTATTATTACGATCAACCCTGTGCGCTTAAAACAACTCGTTGATCACTACCTGCCCTAAATTTGTGGATCAAAAGAAATTTCATGTTACTTTTGCACTCACAAGAAAATTTGGTAAAAAAAAAATCAAAGATATTTGATTAATAATGAGAGTAGTTTGAAAAATAAAGTCCTCACAAGACCTATTTATACCCCCAATGTGCCCGAAACTAAAAGGGAAACAAAAATTGAAACTCTTGCCAGTAACAAAATTGGTAAATAAGTTGCAACAGCGCTTATTTTGAGCTTTAATAAAAGGATTTTTTTATTTATAAAATTTGGACAAAATACTGGCCAAAATATGAGGCATAACATTAAAAGCTTGGCGGCAAAGTTTTATTACCATTAAAAGAAGAAAATTGTAGCAATGTAGGAATCTTAGTTGAGAAGAAGAAAAACAGAACCCGGTTTACTAAAAAAAAAAAAAGTGTTCATATTATTTAACTTTTTTTTGTCTTTTCAGTAAGCTTTTCAAGGCTTTGTGGTAATTCCGAATGCCATAATACATTTTGCATTAAGTGAGTAGTTACTCATTTTTCTTTCACAAATTTACCCAAATTATACACTTCTTATGAATTTCAAACCTTACTTTCACCATTTCCTAAATCTTCCTATATATAGTTGAGCAATTGCACCAACCTTTCGAATAGGTGGTAGCTTCCGAAATTTACCGGTTTCTGTAGAATTCATGGCCGCCAACGCTCTCGCCACACTTTTCTTTCTCGTCTTACTTTCAACTTCATCCATCTTACCTGCAGCATCAAGAACAGTTTCCGGGACAAGAAGTAAGTCTGGTAGTCCAACACCTTGAATAACCTATGATAACTTGGTTTCTCGTTTTATGTATGTTGTACTCTGGTCTCATGCAGATGGATTTCGGGGTAAAGGTGCCAATCTTCCAGAGGTAAAGATAAGCCCAGGTGTCTATCATACACCACCTTCTGCAGGCACGGGTCGTCCTCCCCAGGCAGCCTAAGATGATTGATATCCCCCAGTCGGACGATACTACACGATTTGGGCTGGGATGTTACTTCTTTTTATAGTTGTTTGTAAGCCTATATACGAATGTGCATCTCAAGTATCAAAATAATCTGTTTTTATATGTCCTCGTTTTGCTTATGGAAAGCTGTATATTCAGATTCCTCTTGTTTGTTTTGTGGTTCATTTGGACGGGGCTTGGTTTGTTCATGTTTGGTAAATGTCTGAACAATCATCCCATGACTGATGCATAACATAGGCGGTTCTACCCATATAAATTGATGCCTTTGCTAAGTTGATGGATTCGAATCACTTATCATGTTGTCCATATAAATTTAAGAGTTTTTTTTAATGGGTGTCCTATAGACACTTGTTATCATTCACTTATTCTCCTATATATATACACTAACAATTATTACTTTTTATTATGTTTATATACTTTCTCTGTTTAATTTTTACCTACCATTCTTTGTATTTATTTCCTTTCCTTAATTAATCTTGTATTTTCAAAAAATGACACATGAAATATATCTTAACAAGTGCTATTGTAGTCAAACCTATGGTTAAAAACAAAGGGTTAAAAGCAAAAAAGCCCCTGTAGTATACCTAATATATAGAAAATCCCATCATGATTTCAAAATATATAAAACAACACCTCATATTTTGAATTAAATTGTAAACTAATAGAATTCGTTAAATTTAACGGAATTCGGTAAATTAACGGAAAACTTAACGGAATCTGATAAACTTAACGATAAATTTAACGGAATCCAATAAATTTAACAGCCGAAACCGTCATTTTCATTAAATTTAACGAATTCTGTTAGTTTACAATTTAGTTCAAAACATGATATATCGTTTTATATATTTTGAAACTATAGGAGGCTTTTTTGTTTATTAGGTATATCACAGGGGATTTTTTTTTGTTTTTAAACCATCAAATAATTACCAAAAAAAAAACCCAGAGTCTATGGAAGACTATTTGACTCGACCAACGCAATCTCAATCAATGATGGCTCCTAATCTATGGGTGCAAACAGATCAAATATGTGAGCCTCACATGATTATTTCGTGCATAGAATAGGATGTGCCTATTTTCAACTAAATTTTGAAACTTCGTTCTAACTTCTGATCTTCTAAAAGTTAATTTCTAGCTCTCAGCTAAATTTTGAAAACCTGATGATTATTTCGTGTATAGAAGAGAATGGATATGTTTTAAATTGATTTTGAAAACTTGATTTAACTTCTAATTTTCGAAAAGCTATTTTTGTGCTATCAACTGATTTTAAAATTTTTGATTTTTTTGTATAAAAAGCTTAAAATCAGAAGCATCTCTTGAGCTACTTTTGGCTTTTCGATTCTAGCATATACTTTTGTCATACAGACAAACATACCTTTCAAACTTTAACATAATTCTGAGGCCAGGAAAATTTTTACTGCCATACACATCTTTGTCATTTATTACTATTTTTACCTCACTTCGAAATTTGCCTTTGTCTCCATTCATCTTCTTCTTTTCCAATATTTAGTCTTTACAAGAAAAACAATTAATTACATAAAAAATACTATTTAATTAGCACAAATGTCACTTTTGTAGCACATAAGGGCAATTTAATCATCTTTTTGTCAAACCCAATTTTCAACTCTTTTTGTGAACACCCATGCATTTATTAAAATAATTTTTTACAACTATAAATGAGAACACTAGTTATTCTAAAAATCTAATTTGAACACAAGCAAAAAATTACTATGATATCCTTATTCACTTTTATACACTTGTTGCTAATTTGAATACACGCAAACCTAGGGAAAAAAAGTTTCGCTTTTAGATGAAATGGGTTAGGGAGTCAAAAAATTTCTCTTTTACCTCCCACCACATTACCAAATCCCTAAATACTTAAATATGAATTCTCAAATCTTACACCGAATTTTCCAAACTCCAAAGCTGTGAAATTTGAATTGGTTTGTGATTGAGAGATGAAGTGGGGTGGATGCACTTACAATGCGGCTCAACGTGTAGGTGTCGGGCATTGGAACAAAATGTTTGGATTGATGTTTTTCCAAAAAAAATTTTACTTTTTTCATGATCACATTTTTTAATCACCATTTTATTTCACACACATTAAATTGTTACAATAATTTTTCTCAAAAAATTCAAGAAAATAACAATACAAACGGGGAGTAAAAATTGTGTGATATACTACACAAAGCTATTGTAGTAATACGGAGGATCTGAAAAAATAAGTATGGGAAACAATATGACAGGCATGTGCATACCATATGTGTGTTTATGTATATGTATCTATATACACATAATAATAATAATAATAATAATAATCCACTGTTCAATTCACATTTTAATAGGTTGTTGAATTAACTACTTTCATTTTCTACTGAGTGGAAGCTCAATATTTTTGTCATGTGGCCATATTTAGTTTTTTTGAATTTGAATAGATTTTGAGTATTTTATTTTTTTTGTAACAATCAATTCCATCCATTTATTTTCACCCACTTATTCCCCTTTTCTTTTTCACTTTCTTAACTATCTCAACTTTCAATCCATTTAATTCTTACTTTTATGTACCAATATTTACCAAATTGTGCAAAATGGCACTTGTGAGGCCTGTTCTCGTGAAATCTACATGGCGCTTTTGGCATTCTATGTAGTAAACGATTGAACAGTAGGTGATTATCTTTTTTTTTAAAAAAAAATAAATTTAGCTATATGTAGTTATGCTTTATGGTGGACTATATTCCCATATATGTGGCGAAGATAAGAGCAAGAAGAGATGATTTTCTCTGACATTATTAGAAATCCGCCTATTAGCAGGCATTACTTTGGCATTTGATCAATAAATTTGACTACCAAGAAAACCATCCAAATGTTGTGTTCGATGCTATAGTAATTGTTAGGTATGTCAAAAAACAGTGTAAACCTTAAAATACTCATTATGCTCCTTTAATTTTATAGGACATTATCCAAATTTGTGTGGAGAATCCATCCTTTGAGAATCTTGTATAGTAAATGAGATTAGTCTAGTGATAGTACTTGCCTAGGAAAACTTAAATAGCTGGTATCTAAACTTTCTTTCTAGTTCTTTTTTCCCCCATTCATCTTTCTTTAAACGTACACATAAAGATCATTACTTTGCCAATTAGTGAACCCTTATTTCCTCTTGGCCTGATAGGTAGTTTGCCATTTTTAACACAAGTAAAGGCAATCCATTTCTCCTTCGGGTACCCACTCCCCACACCACCCCAGCCCCCACCCCCCCCCCCCCCAAAAAAGAGTATTTTAATCTAAGCCTGCAATTTCTTTTCCTTTTTCTTCCCGTTTTGGAAACGTTTAACAAATTCCAAAAGTCAATAATTGAACGTTGCATTATCACATTGTCACATTTGGAACACAACTAACGCAGGACTTTGAAATTTCGGTCAAAATGGCTCTTAAATACACAACTGCCGTAAACCATTTGACACGTTAATTTGAGCGGATATTTAGTAGTAATATTTAAGTTCAAAACTTGGATAGATCTGGTGTTCAAAAACCTAATTGTTCATACTGTGTCACACTATTTCGTGAAATGATTTGAACAATTTGAATGATTGGATTTTTGAGCATCTGATCTATCTAAACTTAAGCCAATATTTAATCATTGTAGTGGGCATTTAATGTGATTTAACATCCTAAGTACCATTTCCATACATACTTTGTTTTATATATTGAAGACTTTGTGTCATAAAATGCTTATTGATTCGTCATTAGTGATGTTCCCAATAATAGATTCATGTCCTAATCAAGTCGTTGATAGACTTGATTACACGAGAATTTAGAAAGGATGTGTTACACTGTGCTAAACTGGTTGGGGTTTCTCGTGTTTATTGTAGGTTAACAGGTAAAATCAAGTCTTGTTTAGTCTTTTTGACAATACATACAATAATGGTACAATATGACACAGGAGTGATGCTTCACAACACACAGGTTAAATTCGTGGATTAAAAGAAATTTCATGTTACTTGACTTTAGAGGCAGCGACTGTTGATTGTCAAAAGCTGCAGTCGGTTTGTAGCACAAATGCCATGGTGATTGACTTCGCAAAGTCTTTAGTTGATAATTGTATCATTAAAAAAGAATTAACAAAGGTTAGAAAGGAAAACAAATCACTATTTAACATTAAAAGGAATTATTTTTTGTCCTTTTATACTTCATTTTTTGATGGTCAATTTTGTTTCTCAAATATGTGGTCTTCGATCAATCAATCATTAGAGGACCGGGAATGGTCGATTTTGACCATTCTGCCTAATAAATGCCTAAGGAATTTTGGAAGGGTTTCTTGGATCGTTTCTTGTGAACAAATGAACACATGGGTCGTATCTTGTGAACACATGAAAAAGTAGTCATGAGACAAATAATAATTCGTTTCTACTTACTACCCTACCCTTGTCCGAGACCCTAATTCTTGTTACTTCAACTGCAGAGGCAGTGACCGTTGACTGTCAAAACCTGTGGTTTGTTTGTAATGTAAATGCCTGTTTTTAGTCTTCATTCGACGATTGAAGTCTGAATTCAAAAAACGTGTTTAGAAAAAAGAATTCACTAAGGGAAGGATGGATTGACTGCTTTTATCTGTATTAAAACTGTTTATCAAGAGCATACATTAAGTTTCGATTTTTATGCATATAAAGAAAAAAAAAAGAGAGAGAAAAAAGAGTGGAAAAAAAAAAGACCTTTGAAGTCTTGTCTATAAAGGGAGGATCCGTCAATGTCTCATTTTGTAGTTCATACAAGTAAACAAATTAACCAATATGTCCAGCCTCAGCTGAGCTAGACCAAAAGAAATCATGCTTCCAAATTTCATTACAGAGGTTTTCGTTTTTATGTTTATTTTAGTGCTATATAAACTAGCCCCATCATTTCCTCCCAAAGTTTGTGCATCAGATTTTGCTGAAGAGGCCGCTTCACTTTGAAATGGAAATCCAATTTTGCCAACAAGGATAGTTCCCTCTTCGTTTCCGTGGAATGTACCGCCAACCAAAGCCAAGAATTCTTCCAGCCCTTGCACTTGGGCTGGTGTTTCATGCAATGTTGATGGAAGTGTCAACAGATTGAACCTCACAAATTCCAGTGTCAACTCTACACTCTATGACTTCCCATTTTCATCCTTGCCAAATCTTAAATATGTTGACCTGTCGATGAATGAACTTTTTGGCAGCATACCAGTCCAGATTGGCAATCTCTCCAAGCTGATTTATCTCGATTTCTCGTTCAATCGGCTGTCACAAGAAATCCCACCTGAAATTGGCTTGTGACGAAATCTTCAAGTCCTCCATCTGAGCGAAAATCACTTGTCTGGTCCAATTCCTGAGGAATTAAGCCATTTAGTCTATCTTACTGAGGTTGATTTGAATATCAATAATATCAATGGCACAATTCCACCTTCCTTGGCAAATTTGGTTAACTTGACATACTTGTCTTTGCATGGAAACCTATTATCTGGTTCCATTCCTCCAGAAATAGGAAACTTATCCAATTTTGTCACTGCTTTTTTGAGCTCTAACCTTTTAACAGGTTCAATTCCACCTGATCTAGGTAACCTCAATAAGTTGGAGACCTTGTTCCTTTTCCAAAACAATCTGTCCGGTTCCATTCCAGTTGAGTTAGGGCAGTTGAAATCACTTCAAATTTTGAGCTTGTTCGGAAATAATCTCATTGGTACAATTCCAACATCACTGGGTAATCTGACAAATTTGACTGTCCTCCATCTCTATAATAACCAACTCTCAGGCTCAATTCCTGAAGAGTTGGGCAACCTAGAGCTACTTACAGATTTGGAACTAGACAGGAATGAACTGAGTGGTTCTATTCCTAAATCATTTGGTGATCTGAGCAACCTGGAATCTCTGTTTCTGCGTGATAACCAGCTTTCTGGTTCCATTCCAGAGGAGCTTGGGAAGTTGGCAAAGTTGACTGTGATGGAAATGGATACAAATCAATTCTCTGGTCATCTGCCAGAACATCTTTGCCAAAATGGAACACTTCAAAACCTCACGGTAAGCAACAACAGGCTGACTGGTCCAATCCCTATAAGCTTGAAAAATTGCTCGAGTTTATTCAGAGCTCGATTTCAGGGAAACCAGCTGACTGGGAACCTGTCAGAGATGTTTGGTATCTATCCAAACTTGAATTTCGTGGATCTTAGTAACAATGCATTCTGTGGTGGACTTTCTGGCAACTGGGGTAGATGCCCAAACTTGGCGGACCCGGGGCTGGAACGGTTGTCAGTGCAACTGTTCCGGAAGCTTGTGTGCAAAATGCACACGGTGTAATATCATTTGTACATGATGTAACACTAGAACAACAACGAATAACACTAGAATAATATTTTATGGGTCCCACACATGTTAAAATCTGGACCATACAAATTTTGTTGGCCAAATCTTAGCCATTAACTGACAGGGACGGTAACCGTCCCTGCCCCTTCTCCAAACTTGGCAGCACTATTTCTTGCAGAGAATCACATCACAGGTCAGATCCCTTCAGAGCTGGGAAATGCATCTCAACTTCATGTACTTGATTTGTCTTCCAATGACTTTACTGGGGAAATTCCAAAGCAAGTTATGATGCTGGCTTCTATGCTCAATCTGTATCTACAAAATAACCAACTTTTTGGCAATATACCTGAAGAAGTAGGTCAGCTCAAAAATTTGCTTTATCTTGACCTGTCAGCAAATTTCTTGCGTGGATCTATCCCAGAAAATTTTGGAGGTTTCCAGCAATTATTTTACCTGAATTTGAGCAACAACAAATTGAGTCAACAGATTCCACCTCAGATGGGTGAGTTAACTCGACTTTCTATCTTGGATCTGAGTCATAATTACATCACAGGAAAAATACCATCTGAATTCAGAAGTTTACGGAGTCTAGAGATATTGGATCTTTCCCATAATTACCTCTCTGGTTTCCTTCCAAAGGCTTTGGCAGAGCTGCCTGGTTCTTTGCATATTAACATATCTTTCAATAACTTTGAGGGTCCAATTCCTTACGGCAAAGCCTTTAAAAATATCACCATAGAAGAACTGAGGGGAAACAAAGGTTTGTGTGGCAATATTACTGGTTTACAAGTATGTGAAAGTCCTCAATTGAGTAGCAAGCATGTAAACGGTAAGGGGTTCAATCTTGTTCTTGTAATTGTGCTCCCTCTTGTAGGATCACTCTTACTTCTTTGTGCATTCTTTGGAGCTCTTAAAGCTTGTCGACAAAGAAAAAGAAAGACCACAGAGAATGTCGAGGATGCTGATTTGTTTTCCATAACCACCTATGATGGCAAAGCAATGTACCGAGAAATTATAAAAGCAACAGAAGAGTTTAGCGAAATATTCTGCATAGGGGAGGGAGGTTTTGGAAGTGTGTACAAAACAATTCTTCCACCTTCTAACTTAGTAGCTGTAAAGAGACTTCATCTGTTGCCCGAGAAGGTGTACTTCAACAGTTTCTTGAACGAGATAAGAGCCTTGACAAACATCAAGCATAGAAACATTGTGAAACTCTATGGTTTCTGCTCAAATTCCAAACACTCCTTTTTGGTCTATGAGTACCTTGAGCGAGGTAGCCTGGCCAAAATTTTTAGTGTGGATGAAGAAGCCAAGGAACTAGACTGCGAAAAGAGGGTGAACATCATCAAAGGCGTGGCTAATGCCCTATCTTACATGCATCATGATTACACGCCTTCAATAGTTCATCGAGACATATCAAGTAACAATGTTTTGCTTGATTCAGAATATGAGGCTCGTCTTTCAGACTTCGGCACTACTAAATTTCTCAGGATGGACTCATCCAATTGGACTGCTCTTGGTGGCACACTTGGATATGTTGCACCAGGTAACTTGCAGTGTTATAATTCTCTCTGTTTTCAGGTATTTAAGTGTAGATGTTTCACCGATAACATGATTTTCTTGCAGAGATTGCCTATACAATGAGAGTCACTGAAAAATGTGATGGCTATAGCTTTGGAATCTTGACATTGGAGACAATCAAAGGGACGCACCCTGGTGACATAGTTGCCAATCTAATGTCTTCAACACCTGGAAACATAGAACTCAAGGACTTGTTGGATCAGAGACTTCCGCATCCCACGGAAGAAACTGAAAAGATTCTGATATCCACCATCAAACTAGCAAAGGCGTCTTTACATGTGAATCCAGAATCTAGGCCTACTATGCATATGAGTTCTAGTTTGTTATCTGTTGGTGCACCATGTCGGCAACAAGTAGGTAAGTACTAGGAGGCGGGTACCGCGCGATGCGCGGTATAAGTTTAAGGCTTGCCCAGAAATGTGTAGGATTGTTTAGCGTAAGCGAAAAAGTATGAAGTGCTTAGGAGGAATTTTGTCTTAGAAAAATTTGATTGTTTATATACTTATTGATTTTTTGGTTTGTATTGATGGTATTTTGATTTGTTAGTTAAGTTAAATTGTTTGCATAGTAAAAATTGATTAGGAAATTGGAAAATATTTTATTTGGATGTTTGGCTCAATTATATTTATTTTAATATTGTGATAATCATAGATAAGTAGTGTAGAAATGAGAATTTATTGTAAAATAAATAAGTATGTAGTAAAGGAGGAATATGAAGGTAAAGAGAATAAAAAAAAGCAAACATAGTTATAATGCGTAGTGATCATGATTAAATATACATAGCGGAAAATACATTAAAGGCAACAGTAATGTATGCAAAATAAGTAGAAGGTCAACCATTGATGTTAAGATTGTTTATGTTAATATTTTCAGCATTAAAAACTTCATCGGTTGAGTAGGATGTGATTATTTCATAAGCTGCACGTTTCATGGGCTTGAACTTGGAAGGAGAGGCCTTAATGTAGCACAGGAGCAGCTTTCCTTGTAAAGTATGTGCAAGGTATTGAGCAAGATTAACGCCCTGTTGTTTAAAAAGAATGCAAGAAAATTGTAATGGATTAAAAAAGAAGGAAGAGAATATTTAATTTCAAAAAGTATCAGTGGTTACTTCTTGTTGCAAATAGTATATTTCCGCGGTTGAATACTGAATTAGCCTCTCTGCTTCAACATGCATAGCAGTAGCATATAAAGATCCAGTTTTATCAATGAGTGAAATTGCAATGAGAGCTCTGTAATGAAAAAGCAGGTAGTTTTGCAGTTAGAAATTGAAACTGAATAAAGCTGGTGATGAAAGTAAGCAAGAGAAGTAAATAACTATGTTTACCTAGGAACTAAATCTACGTTAGAGTGGCAGTGCTGACATGTAACTGGCAAATTGCTTGCAACTTTGCTTGGATAATAACAAAGTGGACAAGCTATATAAGTTAAGTCATGATGCACATAATCTAGCTCAACAACACCTTGAATCCAGGCAGTCATTGGTTTCTTTGAGAAAGAAGAAAAGGTAGAAAAATGAGTTAGCGTTAGAAAAAAAAGGAAAAAGAGCAGTGAATGTAAAGGACAGTATTTGTAGATATAATTATTAAATTAAGAATATTACCTGTTGAAGAACGGAAGCAATATGAGTGATTTGATTATCGTTCACAGGAGGAAGAAGAATGCGCGGGTTAGTGTAACTGCTCTCATTAAGCATCCGCGTTAGCACATGGGCATGAACACGATGCCTATGATAAAACTGAAAAAGTTAACTTCTTATATAATAAGTGCGATAATAATGAACAAGATGGTTAAAATTTTTTACCAGTTTTTTAAATGCATCGTTTGTTGAGCGATCGGAGCTACCAAAATCGCTGAGGAAGATTGGGTTGAGAGACTCAAATCTGTTACGTTTGGCAAGAAGGGGGTAAAAGTTATAAAGGCGATAGAGGAAATGTTTTTTCGAAATGATAGGAAAGTTTGGAACACCCTTTAAATACTAAAGGAGAAGTATGTGAGTACAATGGTTTGTTGTAGCCTTCACTCTTATGGCGATGATAACTGGAAAAGGGTCTTCTGCTATTGCAATAGCAGGGCCATGATTTTCTTCAAACTCATCTTGCAAAGTTAATATCAAAGGTTTCATACTGTGAAATGAATAACAATAGAATCAGTTATTGGAAATCGGCACCTTTTGAAAGAACGGAAGTGGAAATTAAACTGATAAATAAATGTTTTACTCTTCATTAGCAATCACATAGTTTCGAGCCACACATGGTGCTCCCTGACCAGGGATAATTTTGTTAGGCAGAGCATGAAGTATAACTCCCATGACAGCTTAGGAAAATGAAAGAGGCGAACACGTTAAGGTTATAAAAAAAATTGTATAGTAATAAAAATGCGGGAAAAAATAAGCAAAGTATAGTAATTAACTTACTTATTAATTGTTCGGTATTAGCAATTGTGTGTAGCATAGTAAATGGGTATAATTGAAAATGTGAAGGAAGAGAGGGATATTCAAGTTGCTGAATTTGATGAATTGATGTAGCTTCAGTAACAATCCAGTAAAATGGATATTCGGCAGGAGCGGAAGCATCATGTAGTTGGTGAACAAGAGCTTCAGAGATATAGTATTTTTTAAATGGTAGCAGTAATGCAATAAGACGATCAATCATATTCCGATAGCATGCATATTAACTTTTACACCCTGATATTAAGAATTGTTAAAAGTTATTAGGCCATAAATAAATAGTCATGAGTTAAAAACTAAATTAAGCATGTCTTACCTGTGAATCAGCAAGCATAAAGGTGCGAAAGTTTTGCTGGAGGTGCGAATTATTTTTTAATATGACTAACTTCTATAACCTGGAGAGCAACTGTCCATTTTGATGAATGCGGGCGAATAGCAGATAGAGGGATTATTGCAGGATGCATTGTAAGATATCCTATAATAGAAAAGGAAAGAATTAAATGGGTGAAGTACAATCTATACGAGTTAAAAGGACTGCAGAAAAGATAGAATTCGAACATCAGGAACGGATATGTTAGTGGAAAAAATGCATTTTGAAGTTGGGATATGCTTAAATGAATGGAACTATACAGATAAAAGCAGCAAAAGAAATGATGGAAGAAATGAAGCCGGACCTTGGAGTCACCGGAGAGTACAAAGTAGAGAAATCTGAGATGATAATGAGGGAAAATGAAAGACACGAGAAGGAAGATACTGATGCTAAAAGTAGGATCAGAGGAAAGATTGTATTGTATATTGCTATTTTGTTAAGAAAAGTATTGTATATTGCTGTTTTGTTCTTGTACGTTTTGGTGGGAGTGCATACAAAAGTAAAATGGTTATGTACTTAACTCAAAGAGATGAATATATGTTTAAAACATAAAGCTGTAGAATCTGAAAAATATCGACGTGGATGGTGTCATTTTCATCCAATTCGAAAGGTGTAGAGCTGTAGGAAGGACCTTTATTGGTGATAAAGTGATCAGAATCTGAAATGTTCACGTGTATTCATTGTTAGGTAGTGAAAAGTACAAAACGCTGATAAAAGGAATATCTTCAGAGATTCAGTAATTATTTTGGACGCTTGCTGTAATTTTTTTCAAAGGAGCGGCATAGGAACTGTTTTGGAGCCTTTGAATATCAGTATTGATAATAAATTTTAAATTTAGTATTCACTTTAGTATTTGAAATAAATTATCTGCATAATTAACGTTGCATTTATGTAATGAGGTGGAATAAAACTGAACAGTGTTGTTGGAAGTAAAAAGGTTCTAGTACATTTTATTGAAGGATTTAAAAAGCGGCAAATGCATGATCAGACAACATAACAAAGGTTAATCACAGCTATAAGCATTTGAATAAATGCTGAAAGTGTGATACCATGGAAATAGCTTTTCAACTCCATTATAATCAAATATTAAAACAGCAAATGCCATGTGTGATTCTGGAATAAACACAAGAGTTTCGTTATGCTGTAATTGGTATTGAATAACGAAGCTTCTGCAATTCCTTTTCAGATGTTTCTTTCTGATACCAATCTCTCTAATGTTATAGCCAGTTTTTATAAGTACGATGGGAGTTCTTTCGCCATTGAAGAAGCAATCAGTGAAATTTTGAATTTTCTAGTATTCATTAAAAAAAAGTTAGAATGAAAAACTGAAGATAAAAAAATGGGCTAAAGAAAATAGGTCTGTTAAGTCTGTTTGAAAATAGGTCTGTTTGAATTACTTAAAAGAAAGGAATCTGTTCGAATGCATGAAATTGTACCGTAACATAGAAATTCAGTGTTCGAATGGAGAAAACAAAAGTTTGGTTGATCAGTGTTGGGTCATCTGTGATGTTTGGTTCAGATAATTCATTGCATTGTCAGGAATCTTTTTATCTTTTGCAGCAGGGGAATATATTCCTGTGCAGAATAAATTGTTGGATATGCATGCTACTGAAAATCAAAGGAGTTTTGCTATCGAGAAACAGCTTAACAATAAGTTGATTATACATTTAACTGAGCATTAGATACATAAGTGGATATTCGTCCACCATAAAAATGCAGTGAAAACATATTGTACCAAGGGAAAATCTTTTCAACTCCATTACTATCAAAGATTAAAACAGCAAAGCTTGTTTGTGATTCTGGAATGAAAACGAGTGTGTCATTATGCTGGAGATGATGGTCCAGAACAAATTTTCTCCAATTTCCTTTGAGGCGGTTGCCATTTATTTCAATCTCACTGATGTTGCGGCCAGTTTTTAGAACTATAGTTGGAGTTCTCTCACCATTTAGAAAGTGATTAACAAACCGAGGGAGTTTCTACAAATAAGAGAATGTAAGTTAGTTTATCAAGAAGGATAAATTATTGGTGGCGGATGAAATCTGCTTACAAAACGGTGGGTAGAAGAGATCATTACGAAGGAATTTGGATATGCTGAGTCAAATGGTTGATAAAAGCAGATTGAATTGGACAAATCCTGAGAGAAGTTTGGGCTCAATGATGACGAAACAATTTGCTGACGAAGTGATAAGAAGGCAGGATCTGGCAAGAAGAAAGAATAATAATGTAAGATATAGTAAGTGGTATATATAGAATTTTAAATTAGAAAAGTAAACATAAGCTGGAAACCTATACTGCTTTGTTGATGGAAAGATTTGGTAGGAGAATTGTCCATCGGAGATAGACTTGTTTTTTGAGCTCACAAAAATGAATAATATCGAAAATTAAATCTCCAGCATGTCGAACCAACAACATATCATATTCTTTGATAATATTCTCGCCACAATATTTTGTTCATCCTTCTTGAAAGCAGTTATTTTTGATTGAGATAGTCCATCGGTGCAAAGCCATATCTGAAGGTGATCATATTGTCATCGTGTTGTGTGAGCAATAATTGAAATTCAACAGGCAAAGGCTGCATGTTGCATGAAAAGGAAGCTGATGTTTAAACACAGATTCAAAAATAGACTATAACAAAGTTATTATATTGGAAATGAATATTAGTACCTGCCCTCTGTTTTTGCATGTAATAAGAAAACAATATGTTTGCGGAGTATTGTCTGTGACGTGAGAAGAATCCACAGAAATGATAGATGTTTCGGCCATGAAGTTTCTGTTCTTTAGGAAGTAGAAGTAATAAATATATGAATGGAAGCAGTTGATGAACGTAATTGTGTAAGTTTGAGCTATTAATGCATAACGAAAGAGATTAGTAGTAAAAAACCTGTTGGTGAAGTTAGAGAGAAATCTGCTTTTGATGCTGATGAAGTAACAGGTGAAACTCGGTGGGTAAAATGTGAGATTGGTTGATGGAGTAAGTAAAAATAAGTAGGCTAATATAAATATATTATATATAGATAGTCTGAACTTTTTTTGTTTTATAAGAAAAGAAAAAGGTGTACCTGGTCTCTATGACAACATTTGAAGAGAAAACAGCAAGAGTTTAAGTTGCTGGTTGGCTGTTGAGAACTTGATGGAGGAGCAAACATATTTTTTGCTAATCAAAGTGGTAGAAGAAAGAAGAAGATAACAGGAGAAACGTTGGTATGGGGGTATTAATATATATACCAGAAAGATTGTAAATTTTTGAATGAAAAAAAATAGGAAATGGCAAAGATGGTTGCAGACAGTTGCAGCTTTTTGTTTGATCTATGTGCTATTGAATTTTGGTACATAATGTGTTGAATAAAGGGCTGATTATATATATGTTTAACGAAAAAAAGAACAAAGGTTTATTAGTATTGTTAACGGTTGCTATAATTCTCTTGATGAGCATAAGTACATGAGCTGGAACATGAGAGCATGAAGTATTCAGGATTTTTTTGAGTAGGAGAAGTTTATGAGGGACATTAAATAAAGTTGCATATAAATTAGTATGCATTCGGTATACATGTATTACAAGGAGATTAAAGCCAAGTATTCAATGATATTTGTTTAGAGCAAACGATGTTGTAGGAATTTTAGAAAGCGCAGCAGTTTGCATCTGAGCTTGAATGCATGGACTGACTTTCTGGCCCTACATTTTCAATGAAATGGCACGAGCTGCAATGATCATTCCCATTTTGTCTTCTGAAGAGCATGACCAATCCTACCGTGAATCTGCAGTGTGCACAAAGGCACGGCTAGCAAAGTAAATATGTATGCTTTTGTAGCTATAGCACCTCAAGTATTATAAGATATATTGAAGCATATATGTCTATTAGAATCATCATTGGCGGATGCCGTCCAAGCAGAAACTGACAAGTATATGTTCATTTCCTGTAAGTATTTGATACAAATGATCAATAAAAACTTTTTTAGGATGTTTCATTGGGGTTGTTTATTCATAGTTTTGTAGTTTTAACATCCAGTGAAGGAAAATGAAAGCAGCTTTAGATTCATTTAACAGGAAATTATGTCAACTTCACGTAAAAGAGAGCTTACTCAATGATCAGTAAAACCAGGCAACCAGCACGAGAACATACTGGTCGACTGCATATTTGGACTTGAGACGAGCACAGGGTGGAAGTTGGTGGCTTTCCAGGTAACGAAATTGGAGTCGAAACAGTAATATAAATGTAAGGAGAAACGCTGAAATGAAACCTTCAATATGTGAAAAATTGTCGACAGGACGAAGTATGTCAAGAGCCAAGTTGATGAGGATGATGACCACAAGAGTAAAGAGAGCTGCAACCTGACAAAAACAAAAGAAATACTTCATGCAGGAAGGCTCGATAGAATTTCTCACAAACAATCAGTATAATCACTTGATTGGGACAAATGAAATCCAATTGGATAAGTTAGTTTGGCTATTTTATTAGACCATCACGTGATTTACTACAAGAATATACATTCTCAAGCAAAATTTGACAAAGGCATTTGTTTGTAATGAGGCAACTTTGATTGATTAAATGTTATTAATATGATTAGATTTTAGACCAGAGGTGGCTTTTGCATTTCATGTACTGTTATACAAAGGGGTGCACAGCTAAAGGGAACCGTTAGTGGAGTGACCAGATAAAGAAGAAAAATGCTGCTTTATATTATTGCTATAAATGGTTCAGTTAGTAAGCAACTCTGATAGTATTGCACTAAGAAGATAAAAAAAGTGGCAGAAGTTCGTGCAGAGATACTGCAATTAATGAATAAATATGAGAGTATGTTCTTACCAATTCGTGAAAGGAGATAGATGGCGCTAACTTGCACTGTGTAATCCATTTTTTCAAAAATATTGTAAGAACAAACGTGAATAATTGGCAAAGGTTAAAATAAAAAGAAAAGAATTCGTAAAATAATTTCAATTGTGGTACCAACCACAATGAGATCTTATAATGAGCGTAAGACTGTCTTAGATCTAATTTTTCACAGTAAGAGGTCCTGAACAGTTTGATTGGTCATGATGTTTTGATTGACAATCAAAATAGAACTAATAATACTTTTTGCTTCCTTTGAATAGAGTTGGCTTCATTGAGACAATTAATTAAAAAGCATAAAATATATTTAAGAGATCTATCATGAGTCTCTTTGGAATCAGAATGATACTCGAAAACATGGTTTTGTAATTGGACAAATCAACACAGTATACTATTTGAATATTTCAAGACCAGAGCAGGATAGTTATCAGCTATGGCAAGTATTTGAGCTCAAGGGGTTAAATGAACATGAAGTACCTTAAGTTTTTTGAGATTAAGCAAAAGGTTAATTCACTTTTGAACCTAACTGAACTTGCCACATTGAAGTTGTTAGATGAAAGAGTTTCTATGAGATGATACCTTGTTGATGTAATGGACTGCCTATGGTTTAGTATAATTTTTAACACAAAAACTACTTTTTTGAAAGAACTTGTATCCGGCTTGAATCACAGATGCGAAACAATAAGTTTTGTGCCATAGTTATTGCATTTGCTAAGAGTACGAATAAGTTAAAGTTATTGTCTATGTATGTGTAGCAGCTACAAAGTCATTTTTGACGAAAAAGACTAATAACCCCAAAAGCTACAAAGTGAAAAAGAATATGTTACCAGAACCTTAGCAAACGTAGAAGTAAAAATTATAGACAACTGATTCTAAGGCGTTAGGAACCTAAAAAGTCATAAGCATTGCATAGTTCTTACCTGTCGATAGTTGCAAGAGAATCTGGGAAGTAAATTGTAGCGATATTTTTACCAAAGCTGTACATCAGATTCTTGACATTGGCAGGCTAAAACTGATGCTATTAAATCTTATGTAGTTAATAAATGAATCAATATCAGTGAAGTACATTTCAGTGAGCTCTAGTCACTAGACTTAAAACAGGATTTTATGTCACCAACCGTTCTCAACAATGCACATTCTCAAACCAAATCACTAGTACAACTACATGAGATTCTAGAGAAGGTCAGCATAAGATTCTCCAATTAAATACCTTTTTCTTTTCAATTTTAGTTTTCATTTTTTTCCATATACTTTCATTCAAATTATTGAAAATTACAGGCAAACTACAGCAAAGGGTCAAAACCAAGACAGGAAAAATAGGCTTTTCAGCTGATAGTCATTTAAAGAAACCTAAAAAGTTTGAATTTTTCTGAGAATGAAGAAAAAGGAGGTAATCCAACTCGATTGCTTTAGTCCCAGAAAAAAAAAGACAACAAAAAAAAATTTCAAAACTCAAATCAAAAGCATAACCTGACTGTATCTATTTAAGCTTTGAAAGAAAACTTTCTGAAACAGAGGGCATCATATTGTTCTTGTTTATTTGAATATTCGAATTACTGCAACCTTGTAGATAATAGTGGTGACTAAATAAGCTATTGTTATAAGTAACAGAAGCTGCAATCTGAACTAATAAAGGAAGTATTAGAAAATAACAACGGAATAATTAGTTTTACATAGAACTAATACTAAATAAAGTTGACTGTTGAGGACAGTAGATACGCTTGTTTTAGCTGGTTCATTAATACATACGCACAAAAGAAGAGGGCTCATGAAGAAAGTAACAACCCTTGTAACAAACTTGTCAAAATGTAGCAGTGTAAACCATTCGTAAGGCGCATCTATCTCACGAAGACAAAAAGTAAATAACTCTGATCTAGGTCAGTTTTGATTTCTTGGCAGAGCTGCTGGGTTCATCTGCAGAGTTGTCATCGTTCAGTTTGTCTAACTCATCAAACTTTTCAGAAAGTCGCATGCGAATCTTTGAAGGAGCAGGATTTTCCTCTGCAACAAGTTACATAATAAAGAATTGGTCAAGAAAGAGCAAGTAAACAATAGTACATCAAAAGACTAAACATACGTAATTAAGGCGAAAAAGGATAAACATATAATAAATTTAAGCAGCTTTAAGGCTAGTGAGCATGATTTAAGTATCTTCCTTTCTATGATGATGAGCAATAAGCTCAAGACAAAACATGAGAACGGTTTGCATAAATAAAAAGCTTTCATTTTTGTAGAGGATGATGGCACATAAATATTAAAAAACAATATAATTTTCCATTGAATGCATTCTGCACAAAATATTTGAGACAAATAAACGAAGGAGGAAGCGAAAATCTGGAACTGATGCAACAAATTCAATAGAAGGTGAGATAGCTAAAAAAAAAAACCAAACGTAAGAGTTTGGCCAAATATACACGATTGTGGCAGTTACTTTTTGCTTACTATGTAAGAGAATTTCTTGCACTGAACAAAAGGTTAACTTGGGAGCAAGGACTTTTTGGAACATGACATAGCAGACACAGTAACGTTAAAAAAGAATTTAACATTGGAGTGAAGAAAATTACAGCACAAAAATTTTTGGTTCTGCTGCAAAAAGTCAGATATACATAACTCATTTTAGCAGTAAGTATTAACCACACTTGTAAATACAATTACACCATTCTATGCATACTCTAAATAGAAAGGCACAACTACTGCAATGGAAGAGTAATGACAAAGGATATCTATTTCAAGCACAATTCAAATAGGATCTCCCAATAACATATATAACTTCAATGTATAACTATCTGTGTTAAGAAGGGAATAGTAAAGATAAAAGGGAAAAGCAAGGAGTAATACTTACAGCTACTTTGTGAAAACGAATAAACAAAACATAACTTCAAAGTTGAATTAGAGATCTGATAGAGGTGATCTGGACAGATACTTGGGGGGAAAAAAGAGCACAACAAAAAAGTTAACATTGATCTATTCTTGTGAATTTTTTTGTGTTTTTCGTGAATTTATTAAACAGCAATGAAAACATGTTATAAATGCAAAATAAGAGTATTAACTGCAGGAAAACTGAATAGCTAAAGAAGAAATAACTAAACAAGAAATTAAAAATTAAGTTCAGAGTATGCGTGCACTTACCTGCATCAATTAGTTGCAGCGTTGTGGACTGATCATTAGGCAATGGCAAATCATTCCTTGTTTCGTTTGCTACCTGAGGTGAACTGGTATCATCATCAGTTTCATAGTAGTATATAACTGTGTAACGCTGCCTAACGTCTGCTAGCTGCGCTTGGACTAGTTTTATATGAATCAGAAAAGTCTTTGATTTCAGTTGTTCATGTACAAGCTTAAGAGGAAGCTCAACATTCTGAAAACGATGGAGGGAAAAAAACATTAGCAACTTTATAATAGGTCTGTCAACAAGTGTTATGGGACAAAATAAAACCTCATTAAAATGCTGCATTGCTTCAAAGGAGGTGAATGTTAAAAGTTTCTCAGCTAGTTCTCCAAATATGGAAGCTGTTATAGCTCCGGTGTCATCAATCAAATCAACATCAAAGCGACATCTGGAAGTACAATAAATATAGAGACAATTAGTAATTGGTGAATTATCATCATAGAGGATTCAGAAAGAATCACACAACGATGACTTGTGAACCATTACCTTGGTACAGCTGGTTGCTTCGGCTTACATGAGTTGCAGGTAAATTCAACTTGATAATCTGCTGCTGTCGCTCGATAGCAATTCTTACAACTCATATACCAATATTTTTGGAATATGTGTTCAAAGTAGAAGCGTGCTCTCACCCAAGTTGTCTGCAATATCAATAATCACAAGGGAAAAAAATGTAAATATGGCGACAGCAAATTGTAAAGTGAAATGGGAAAAATTGTTTTAATACCTTCTGTGATGGGCAAACATTACAAATCAAGGTAACTTTTTGATCAACTCTGAGAGAAATTGTAGGATTAT
Organism: Coffea humblotiana; assembly: GCA_023065735.1. Lineage (NCBI taxonomy): Eukaryota > Viridiplantae > Streptophyta > Magnoliopsida > Gentianales > Rubiaceae > Coffea > Coffea humblotiana. Next base: position 8,468,302 of record CM041210.1, on the reverse strand, counting down.
ACTTCATGTAATCTCTTTTATCAAGAACATCTTCAATTATTTTAGAATTTCTGAGTGCCCTGTACAAGGAAAAAATGCACAAAGGATGTAAGAAGGGGAAATCATGTATAGTCGATGCTTTATGATATAGAAATAGGTCATTGAATGGAATATACCAGTTCTTTAGCTCTCTTGCTTCCTGTATAGGCGGATCAACAAGTATGACAGAATCAAACCAAGTACCCAATGCAACTCCTATAGAAAAATGATTAATGTCATGCCTATTAATTCTGCAAAAGGTATATATAAGAATGTGAACAACAAAAAAATCAAAACACAAAGTAAAAAGTACCATTGTAATTATTCACTTTAATTCTTCGTGCAATAATGACTGGATAGCTGTGAAGACTAGACAATAGTTGCTGTCCTTCATTAGCAAGAAAGTCATCCCATAAAGACAGCAATACAGTTTGTGATCTGTAATGATTATTAACGTAAGTAATAAATAGGTATTAACTTAATTCAGATTTATGATTAAGATAACAAAAGAGATACTCACTCTTCATCAAGAAGGACAAACTTCTGAACATTTGATTCTTTTGAGTTTCTAGTTAATGTCTTTCTGTCTAGTGCAGCAATCACAACTCCTAGCACATCTATAAAGAGAGAACCAGTATAATGAAAGAAGTATTAAAAAATTGTAAGAACAGTGATATGAATAAGTTGAGAAATTTACCAACTGATTTATTCTTGTCATCCATGTGATGAACCAAATCAGTAAATTTTGTATAGTTAAACTTCACGGGCATGATTTCATTGGCATCATCATTCATTTCTTCAATAACAGTTTTAGTGCTGATCACCCATTGGATAGTGAGCTCAGATGTCTGGAATTTTGCCGGGATAGGCTTCACTTCAGCATTTGTGATCTTGTACTTTTTATAAACACATAAGAGTGGACTCATTTTAGGAATATCAGCATTGAAGATTATTGCTTCAACTTTTGATCCCTGGAACATAGAATTGGTAAGTTTACAATTAGTTAAAAAATAGAAATCTTGTTAATACAACCATATGGAAGGAAGCGGATACAAAGTTCTACTAACCTCTGCATCATAGAAGATAAATTTTTGTTTTTTTGTTGGTGTTCCCTTTGAGTCAGTGATCTGTTTTTCTGAACATGATGGTGCAACTCCAATTTTTCATGAAAGGGACAATGTCTCGGATAGGCAGCAAGTTAGTCATTCTGCATAAAGATAAAAATATACATAAATAAATACGAACAAGTTAAGTATAAGAGTATATTGATTAAAGAAAGATAAATCTGTATGGCACCTCATTCCAATATATAGTTAAAGCAGATAGATTCTTTACTGCTGAGTCAAATGGAAAATTTCATTAAACACAACATTTCTAGTTTTGCAGTCATCTTTTTCTCATCAAACGTTCTAGGAACAAGAAGAACCTTAAGCTCAGCAGCAGTTCTAGCTCTAGAAAGCGCAACGTACAGCTGTCCATGGAGAAAACAGGTTCGCGCAAGTAAAGCCAACATAGTCAAGAGTTTGTCCTTGTGCCTTATTAATGGTTAATGCAAAACAAAGGCGGACAGGAAATTGAGTTCTTATGAACGGAATCCCATTCCTTTCATTGTCAGAGGTCTGAAGAGGTATTTTTGGGATGAAGACTCTTTTTCCTGCATGACTGCCAAACACAATTTCTGCAGAAATAATATTCAACTTAAGCTCTCTACATATTAACCTTGTGCTATTACACAATCCTTCATTAGGATTTAAATTCCTTAAAAGCATAATAGGACAGTTTTCTTTTAGCAGCAACTTATGAGGAGGAAGTCCTTTTGGATTTTGCGAATTTAGAAAATCTTCATAGTCGCCTTGGTGTCGCTGCTCAACAGTCCTATCCGAACTGATATAAACTCGAACATTTCCAGGAAAATCTGTTTATCAATAGCTCATTGAGCTCATCAACTGAGCTATTTTTGGGAGCAAGGATGCATCTATTTATCATGCTATAAGGATCTTTAGAATACAGCTGCAAATCTGGAAAAACACTTTCAACTAACCTGTTTAGAATTATAAATAGCTTAATCAATGAAAGGCAGAGATAAAAGAGGAATCAGATAGATAAAGTATAACTGTATGTAATTGTTAACCTGTTTAAAGATTGTTCCTTATCATAATAAGGAATAACTATATCAGGCGATAAAGTGATTTCGCCATTTGCATCTACAAGTTCTCTTCCCTCGCCTACTCTTAATAAGAACTGAGAGAAAGCAGGATCTAACATGGCTCTCATATTCTGTGTGAGTTTCAGCTTGTGTAATTTAGACCAGAGAACAGATTAGGAAAGCTTGATTCTATGAGGACTTGCTTTGTTGCTCGCTCAATAACTGGCAAAGTTTGCGAAAATCTCCACCAAAAACGACAACCTTTTCCTCCAAAAGGCAAATCAGAATCCATTATGTCTTAAGCAGATCGTCAAATGCTTCAATCGTCTCTCGCTTAGCCATCGATGCTTCATCCCAAAGGATAAGTTTACACTCTAAAAGCAATTTGGCAACGCTGCTTTGTTTGCTGAGTTGCAAGCTTTATTCTTTGAAAAGTCCAATGGTATCTTAAATCTTGAGTGCGCTGTTCTTCCCCAGGAAGAATAGACGCTGCAATGCCAGGTGGCTACAGCAATGGCAATGTAACCTGTGATCTTAATGTAGCAAGCAGTGATCGGTATAAGAATGTTTTACCAGTGCCTCCTGGACCATCAATAAAAAAAGCTTCGCCCTGAGCAGAAAAACATGCTGCAAGAATCAGGTCATAAGCATTTTTCTGTTCGCAGTTTATTTGAGAGACAGTAACAGATCCTCTGGAGCAACATGTAAACCTCTTTCGTTTTCAATCTCCTTTGTAATCGTTCATGAGAAGGAGAATCAAAATCATTCGAACTAATTGGTAATCAGTAATTCTTTTCCCATCTGCTCCAATGACCTGTTAATGTCTTGTAACTCTTGTTGAGATCTCTGAAGAAGTAAGGACAGAAAATGAGCATTGTCGCTGATAGTCTTAGAGAGTTCATAGCGGAATTTTTCCCACAGCAGCTGAGGATTACTGGAGAACAATGAACAAGCAAAGTGGCAAATAGCAATCTTAAGGAAGATGGCATCTGAAAGGTCACAGCTTCTTGAAGTATCTTCTATGTAAGTATCGGATTGCAAAAGTCCTAATGCTAAGCAGCTTCTCTAAAGGAATTCAGCTTTTGATTACAACGTCAAAATATCATCAAAGGAAGTTGGCCATGAACATGATTTAGAAGAAGTCTCAGGTAGTATCTTTCTCCATCTGCTGGACTAACAGTAACCATTCTACCTATCACTTTTCGACGCTTCCTTTCAGTCCATTCTTATATTTAGGAGACCAAACAAAAAATTGAGGAAAATCCTTGTAAAGACATTTAAGATTCTGTGCAACCACATTTGTTCTGTTCATATGAAAAAATTCAGTTAACATTTTTTGAAAAATCAACTTTCCTCAATAATTGCAACAGTCTGAATTTTTGTCGAAAGAAACAAACTGTTGGTCGGAAGATGGATCTGAAGAGTATAGACTGCTGGAGTTATTTCACTTAATCGGAATTCAAAAATGCGCCAAAATGCCTCTGGGGGTGAAATCCATCTACCTTGCTGAAATTCCTTTATTTCATCAGTGTCATCAGGAGTATGATGCGAAACGATCTTAAAACTGATTGAGTCATGTCCTTTGAAAACATACTTATACATGTACTTCACCAATTTAACAGTCGAGCAAATTTCTACATTGATATGGCAGTCAAATGTAGCTAACAGATAGGGATTATAAGACACAACCCATCTGTTATCTAGAGTATGCCTTCGGACTTTTATTTTTCTACCATCATCCCTCCTTCTATATTGCGGATAACTATCTTCAGCATGAATCGTTTGGGAACAAAAACTCTTTGGATAGTGATTTTTACAATGGCCATCTTTCATACAAGGACAAGTTCTATCCATAGCACCACAAGGACCATGAATCATATGCTTTACCACAAGGGAATATAGATGAGGATGCTTAGACGATCAGGTATTTCAGCACAAACACTCTATCATATGACTCTGGATTTAGCAGCTTGTATTCACGCTTAAAATTAAAAGCAGATGTGCATGTGGGAAGCCACGTTTTTGAAACTCAATCACGTAGACATAAGCTGCAACTTCTCCAAAGATTTGCTTGTTCAAAACTTTGTTTTAACAATTCAAATTTGGCTCTAAAAACTCTAGCCAGAAGATCCGGTCTATCTGAGGTTTTTCGTGGTACCTTAAATTTCCTGAATTTCCTTCCATGCCGGGTTGCAAGTCATAGTAAGAAAGATGTCAGGTTTTCCATACTTTTGCACAAGGACATTGCATCAAGATATCGCCGTCTCATGTCCCTTGGTCCACCTATAAAAGAAGCTGGTAATATCGTTCTACGGCCAACTTTAGAAGCACTGGTCTGGCCTATAGAAATACTGTCTAGGACTCCTTGAAGAACCTCAGAACGGATGTTGTTTTGTCGGTTTCTATGAAAATCAAGCCTAGACGTTTCAATCTTAACATAACTATCTACTGCAAACTGTTGCAATATTAAGTGAGTGCAGCAACATTGATTCATCATCGTCCCTAATCTGAAATCTATAACAATAGTATTCTCTAGCTGACACCGTGTCTTCTTCATTTTTTGCACGGTCCGCAGCTAAAAAAAAAGGTGAGCAATTATTTTGTTTGATGATATTTTATAATGTAAAAATAATGGTTAGACTCAATTGTTTACAAGCAGGAATAAATAACTTGCCTTTTGTTCACGATCCATCAAACCTGATGGGAATGAACGAAGAAGGATGAATATCGATATCTTCCTCACATGACTCCCCTCTACTCTTTCTTTTTCGAGCTCTTTTAATCCCAGGGTGCCATCCGCATTCACGGGGAAAGAGAATAGGGTATTGCAATGGATCATAGCAGCCATAGTAATGTTTAATTCATAGCTGCTATTTGAATGCGTATAAACTTGAATATGAGCTCCCGTATGGCCTGATTCATCTTGATTTTCAGTCCATATTGCTGCAACTTAGGACGCAGAAGGAAGGTTATAAACTCGCTGATCAAGGGGGATAACAATTAAGTACAATGTTCAAGCTGTCAATGTTTGGGACATGCCTAAGATTTTGAAGAACTTAGCATAAGGATTGTCGCTAAGAATGCGCACAAGGAGTCTTAATGTGCTTTCTCGCAACTTATCAGAGTTAGCCATTCTCTTTGCTAATTCTTCATCAGTGTCAAAGAAGTACAGCTGAATCCCGAATGCTCTATCATCTGACTGAATAAGGCCATTAAGAAAATGGTAAACTTGACCCTGAACACGAAAGGTGTAAACGCCTTTTGTGTTCTTTGTTAGTTCAGAATCATACTTAGCAGCAAATGATGTGAAGCTTAAGTTATTGTTGTAAGTGCGAGCATTATTTCTAAAATGGAAGCTTTCTTCATCGCTACCAATGAATAAGCGCTTCAAATCATAAGGCATAGGAGGAGCAACAACAGAAATTTGTCCTCCAGAGCAACAAAAATTAGGAGTTCCAAATGGAATTTTTGGCTCCACAATGGTCACAATGAGGAGCATCAGGCAAAGCCAGAGACGCATTAGGAATGTTGTTCACGAGTGAAAGATTTGGCTGATCACGCCTCCGTTTTCTCCCTGTAATTTTTGCATGCGGTTGGTAGACAGGTTGAGTTAAGGTTGTGTATAAACAGGCAAGAGCGCATCCTAAATACAGACAGAATCAAGTGAGAAGAAACACTGAACCTGCATTTTCTGTTCTCGTGGTGGAAGAACTACTACGTTTCTTCCTATGTGCAGAAAGTCTAGATGACAGATCAAGGGAAGCATTGCTAATTTTTTCCCTTCCCTGGGGAGCAGAGTTTGCTGTAGGCTGGTTAACCTCTTTTCTTGGAAGAGAAGAGGTTTCTGTGGATAATAAAATTGAATGAATAAGACGACTAGTAAAGTTACGCTGGGCTTTATATATGCACATTTAGTTAATAGTAAATATATTGAGGAGGCGAAGGAGCAAGTAATTGGACTACAAGTTATAGCTTAAAAAGAGCTGAACAATGAATGTTTAAGACGGGGACTGTACTAAAGGAAAGTCGAAGCTTTGGAAGCACCTGGTAATACACGATGTGTTTTTTTACTAAGAGGCGATTATTTGGAAAATAGCATTTTCGATTGTGAGGAACACAAGTTGAAGAAGGCGCAGCTGCTATAATCTAAAATGGTCATAACTCATCAAAATTTGATCTTCAATAGAAAAGCCGTGTAAGGTTCTAAATACTAAATAAGAGCACTGCAGCGCGCAAGCAAAAGGGAACTCATTTGCAGGAACACAGAGTGCGTGGTAATCAATAGGAAGGCAGAGGAGCAGCAGTAATGTGAAAGAGGAAAATTCAAATCCAGTAGCAAAATAAGATAAAAAAAAATACCTTTATTAAGACACGGTGAAGACCCGGAAAATGTGTTTTTTTTAGAAGATGACGAAGCATGATCATTGAGAAAATTAGATTCATCAGAAGGAATGCAACGCAACTCTCCACCTCCTGTAACAACACTTTCAACTGGAACTAAGCACCGTCGATTTCCAGTGCACTAGAAGCTACATGAGTTTGATCTTCACTACCAAAAGGTCTATCATGACCATATGAGAAACCAATAGCAGATCCCACACAAACAGGTGGAACCTTTTGAACGCGAGAGAGGAAAAGTTTTTGTTTTTTCTTCGCAGCTCTAGCCTCTCGCAGAGAGCGCAAAAAATCAGCTTTCTTGGCAGGCGCCATCTCTGCGTATTTTTTTCGGCGCAAGGCGTTTCTATCCATCTAATTCCAGATACTAAGTAAGGAAGCAGCAACTCGACAATAAGATAATAAAGGCTACTAAGTAAGCAGCTGCTATGCAAGGAAGCAGCAACTAAGTAAGGAAACATGGCAAGACGAAGGTTAGCAATAATAAGGAACAAGATAATAAAGGCCAGCGAACACAATATCATACAACTTGGTGTGCCTAAAAACGTAGAGAAAGAATGTGACAGTGAAAGCACAGAAGCAACGAAAAAGATAGACGAAGGGAATCACAACCACAGAAGCATGGAACAAAAGAAAAAAGGAAAATAACTGCATGGCTGATTAGAAAACATGCAAGCGTACACTTAAAAGCAAACAAGGTAATAGCACAGTGACATAGCAAGAAAGAGCCAAGGGAAAAGAAGCAGAAGGAAAGTAACACCACCTCAGGTAAACAGGGAAGCAGCCACACCTCAGCGAATAAAATAGCAACAACAAGGCGGACAGAATCTCTTCCTGTCAAAACAAGAGACAAAGAGTGAGATGAGAAGCAAACGTGACATAAGACAAAGTACAACGGAGAGGAGCAAACAATTTTGAAAAATGCAGACAATGCATAAAGCAAAAAAGATACTAAACAGAAGGAATCAGAAGTCATGCACAGCAGAGGATCTTCTAAGCAAGAGAAAGAAAAAGATTCCAAAAAGCAATACAGATGTAATAAAAAATGGCGGCAAAGGCAAAAAAAGAGATAAAGCGCGAACAGAAAACAAAGCAAAGGGAAAAAACAATGGGAAATTCATAACATGCAGCAGAGCATGCCTACCAGCAGCTAACCGAAACTTGCAGAGATGCAAGCAAGCTTCTAAACAGCAAGGGAGCAACAAAGCAATAGAAAGGAAGGCCACAAAAATAAGCAGGAAGAAGATTAGTTCATCGTTCATGAAAGAGAAGAAAAGAAGAACAGAGTACAACAAGTAAGACTAATACAAACAGCACTCACCATAATGCAGGGCTTCCAAAATCGAACGGGAAACTGGAGTTGACCTCACGAAGACTGTACGTAAAAATTTTCATCAGTCTCATCATCAGCCCGAAAGCAAAGAAAAAAGAGCGGCAAGTCATTCTTTGTCAGGATTGCACAGCGTTTACAAAGAAAAATTTACACTAACAGGCCATTGAATACAACATGGCCCTTAGTGAAGAATCGGTAATAGCAGCATAATAGTCAGGGTAAAATTGTCATTTTAGTTTCCCTTTATTCAGCTGACCACCTAACCTTTGTCATTCAACAAGACATATCACACCCACTAAACTGGAGTTGACCTCACGAAGACTGTACGTAAAAATTTTCATCAGTCCTCATCATCAGCCCGAAAGCAAAGAAAAAAGAGCGGCAAGTCATTCTTTGTCAGGATTGCACAGCGTTTACAAAGAAAAATTTACACTAACAAGCCACTGAATACAACATGGCCCTTAGTGAAGAATCGGTAATAGCAGCATAATAGTCAGGGTAAAATTGTCATTTTAGTTTCCCTTTATTCAGCTGACCACCTAACCTTTGTCATTCAACAAGACATATCACACCCACTACAATACAATGTGTCTAACAACTACTCTTACCACTCTTTTCCACCTCACATAATGAGTACTATCCTAATATTGCAGTCTTAGTTTTAATCCTATATGTATATATATTATAAAAATATATAACAGGAAGCAAAAAAGAAACGGTGATGATGAAAATGAAAACGAGGCCTTATAGTCTTAATCTGCTGAGAACTAAGAAACAAGGACAAAATGAAACAACAGCAACGGAAAGGAAACCAATTGGAGCTAAAGTTGGACGAACACTCTCCAACCAATCACGTTTTGCCACATCACTAACAGTACACACTCTTGAAGCATGGCATTCCCTCTTTTATACATATTTGTCTTAGTCTGCTGAGAACTAAGAAACAAGGACAAAATGAAACAACAGCAACGGAAAGGAAACCAATTGGAGCTGAAGTTGGACGAACACTCTCCAACCAATCACGTTTTGCCACATCACCAACAGTACACACTCTTGAAGCATGGCATTCCCTCTTTTATACATATTTGTAATTAGGTAACAAATACGCAACGGATCTTCTGTTCCACACCCTATGCCACTCTCTGTCTCACTTTTTATTATATTGCTATTTCTCCTACATAAATATCATGTTTTAGTTCTTTTTGGTTTCCTCAAGATTTAATAACTATTAATTCAGTAATACACAAAATTTAACAAACTCAAAAAATCAAAATGCATAAAAAATGAGATTTTTTATAAATTTTCTGCTGTATTTTTTAATTTTCTATTATATATTACTTTTTTGAAACTGTTGTGTTTATTTTTTACTGAATTAATAGTTATTGGATCTTACGAAAACCAAAAAAAAACTAAAACATGATGTTTATGTAGGAGAAATAGCAATATAATAAAAAGTGGAACAGAGAGTGGCACAGGGTGTGGGACAGAAGATCCGTTGCGTAACAAATAGCCCCAGTAAGGATTTTCTTTTTTTTTGGTAACAAATAAATTAAGGTGTAATTTCATTTTGCCTTGAATCTTGCCTCCCTTTCACTCAATATCACATGTTTATTACTTTGTCTGTGATAGGACAATGAGCAAAGCAGATGAGTACTTTAATTGCTAGCCCAGTAGACTCTTGTACATTTTTGGGTGCTATTCAAGTATTTTTCCTAATCATTCTAGCCGTATAAAACATCACGTTTACCATTGAAAAATCAAGTCTCTATAATAAACGTTTTACATAAGTGTATAATTATAAATTATAGATATTATTATATATTTGTATATTTATAATTATACTCACATATGAACAGGGCTTTAATCGAGTCTGAGTCTTGTACGGTCTAAACTTAGCTCACATTTAGTTTAGATCTAACATTTAGATTCAAGTTTTGCCCGCCCCAATTAAAGTTTAGGTTCAGTGAGTTTGTTTCGAACCGAACAGGTCAAACTTGAGCTAACCCGATCTCATTGATAGTCCTACTGAAGGGATGCTTAAGGCTATAGGAGAGGCCAATATAATTTCATGTGCACGACCAATGAGGGAACTAAGCAGCAAATAGAAGGATTTAACATTGATTATTGCCATCAAAACTGCCTCAAAACATTTAACATTGAACTATTGAATACATATGTGTTTTGCCTAATTTTTCATCACAAAAGGAAAACTCAACTTCACTTGAATCTTTCTAAATTCTCCTGCCCTCTCCTTATTTCTTAAATTCCAACTTTATTTTACTAGAAAAAATTAAAAAAAGAACAAACTTCATTTGAATGTGTTAGGGAGAAACACCTCGAGAGAGTCTACCAATGAACCCAATATGTAAGTTAGGAATTCAATTAAATTTAAGTTATTAGGTTTTGGATCTTTATTTATATATTAACCGCTCTTTCTTTATATTTCGGACCAATGTGGGATATAATTTTTTACTCATGAATCTAACAAATCTCCCACCTTTATGAATAACTTCTTACATTAAACCCAAATTTATAAGTTATTTTCGAGCCCACTTTAATACTCAGCGTAAACCCATCTTATTATTTAAGATCACATTTTCTTCCAATCATGGACCCACTTGTCTTCAACATCCAAACCGGATTCTGGACCTTCGCCAACCCTTAGTTCCTTGGTCTAACACCAGGCGGATCCTATGCTAAACCCATGGCACACCAAATCCAACATCAATCAAAACTCCTTGGTAATTCGATCCACTACCAACATTTGAATTTACCTTTATTAGTCTGGTCTATGTGGGTTTGTTTTAATTATTTTATATTTTCTATTCAGTGGCGAATGATCTTATAAATATTGCTACCAATATCAATAATATTCTTATGCTGAATGGCACAAATTTCAAGTCTTAAAAAGAAAATCTCTTGATAGTTCTTAGAGTAATGGATCTTGACCTTGTGTTAAGGGCTGATTCTCATCTATCTCTTACAGATTAGAGTACCTCTGACAAAAAAAGGATAAGGAAAGATAGAAGAGATCGAATCGCTTGTGTTTGATAATCATTGAAAAAGCCGTTCCAGAAATATTTAGAGAAATAATGTCAGAAACGACTTGAGAATATTGAAAAAAAGTTTGTTAAGAACGAAAAGGCTGAAATAAGTACACTCTTGACATGCCTAATTTCAATAAAATATAGTTAAAAAGGTAATATCAGATAGTACATCATGAAAATGTTTCATCTTGCTTCTAAGTTAAATGCATTTAAGTTAGTACTTTCCGAAGAGTTACTAATACATTTGGTTTTGATGTCTCTTCCTACACAGCTTAATCAATTTAAGATGAGTTACAATTATCAAAAGGAGACCTGGTCTCTAAATGAACTCATCTCACGCTGTATAGAGGAAAAAAAGATTGAAACAAGATCAGAGAAAGGATGTTCATTTGATTTCAACCACTAATAATAAAAATAAGGAACATAAAAGAAAGAAGGATAAAGAAATTATAGGTACGGCACCTCAAAAGAAATAACAAAAGAAATTAGTTGATCTGGAAAACAATGGTTGTTTCTTCTGTGGAATTGAAGAACATAAAAAGAAGCATTACACCAATTATCATACTTGACGTGCTAAGAAAGGTATATTTCTCAATTTGATTTGTTTTGAAATTAATTTAACTTTGATACCTAAACACACATAATGGTTAGATTCTGGTGCAACAACTCATATCAGTGTGTTTATGTAAGATTGATTAAATTGTCGAAAACCTAATGATAATGAAAGATATATCTGTGTACGCGATGGCAAAATAGTTCCAATTGAAGCAATAAGAGTTTTTAAATTATTATTAAAGATTGAATTTTAGTTGTATCTTAATCAAACATTTATTGTACCGTCTTTTTAACGGAATTTGATTTCTATTTCTATTTTGGACAAATTTGGTTATTTTTGTTTATTTGAAAATAAAAAATTTAAATTATTTCATGATTCAAAATTGATTAGTTCTGATTTTTTATTGCACTATAATAATCTATATTTAATTGATACAATTATCTCATTTAATGAATCTCTATATTTGAGTATTAGAAGAGTAAAAAGCAAATTAACCAATAAGAATTTGACTACATTATGGGCAAAAGAGATTAAATCATATCTCCAGACGGAGAATGGAAAGACTTGTATCAAATAAAATTCTCAACCCCTTAAACTTTACATATTTTGATGATTGTGTTAACTGTATAAAGGGGAAACAAACTAATAAAAGAAGATTTGAAACCAATAGGTCCTTGAACATCTTAGATATTATACATACAGCTATTTATAAACCATTTCCTACATCTGTTTGGAATGATCAACAATATTTTATAACGTTCATAGACGATTTTTTAAAAATATGATTACATATATTTCATTTCTAAAAAAACATAGTCGCTGGACGTGGTCAAAATTTTTAAAGCTAGAGAACCAATTCAACAAAAGAATCAAAAGTGTTATATTTGACCGTGGTGATGAGTACTATGATAGATATAACAATTCAGCGTGAACAACGTTTAGCACCATTTGCAAAATATCTAAAGAAATATGATATCGTCCCACAATATATTATGCCGGATTCACCCAATATGAATGGTGTTACTGAAAGACGAAATAGAACGTTTAAAAATATGATAAGAAGTATGATATGTCATTCTATCTTATTAGAGTCATTCTGAAAAGAAACACTTAAGACTGCAACATATATCTTTCATAGAGTTCCAACTAAAGTAACTACCAAAACTCCTTATGAGTTTTAGATAAGAAAAAAGCTTAGTTTGAAGCATTTGTATATTTGAGGATGTTTAGTTTAAGCAAAGCCTTATAGGCCAAATGAAAAAAAAAACTGGATTCAAGAACGGTTAGTTGTTATTTTATTGGATATTCTGAATGATCTAAGAGTTACAAATTTTATGATCCCACGACTAATTCAATTTTTGAGATGAAATATTCTCGATTCTTTGAAGATATTGAGTTTGGGGGAAAAGATATAGTTAGGGACCTTATCTTTGAAGAGAAATATGTTAATATTTTTATATGTGTCATTGATCTTATTCAAAATTCTATTCCTGACCTTGATCATGACATAATAAATCAAGACAATGTCAAAGAACAATGTGTTATAGAAGAATAAACTCTACCTCTTTAAGAATCAGTTCCATTAAGAAGATCTACTAGAGAAAGGGGAAATGCAGTGCTAAATGATTACATTATTTTTATCCAAAAATATGAGGATGACACTAGATTGATAGAAGATGAGCTAATTAACTTTCGTCAAGCTATAGAAAGTTTAAATCTCAAAAGTGGATCGATGTCATGAATGAATTGGATTGACTTGCTTTCAAATAAAAAAATTTACTTTACAAATTTGAACCACCTTTTTATCTTCTCAATCACCTTTTTATCTCACATACATCACATCACAAAAAGTGTTACAGTAATTATCTTAAATAAATCATCCAAATAAACTCTTATCCAAACAATGATGTCTGAGATCTTGTCTCATTGCTAGAAGGAGCGAAACCTATTGATTATAAATGGATATTTAAAATCAAGAGATATTCGAAAGGCAATGTGAAAAGATATAAAACTTATCTTGTCACTATGAATTTTACATAAAAGAAGATATTGACTATAAATAAATCTTCTCTCTGGTCTTTTCAAAAGACTTTTTGAGAATTATAATGACATTAGTGACACATTTCAATCTTGCATTATACCAAATGGATGTAAAAGCAACATTTTTTAATGGTGACATTGATGAAACGATTTATATGATATAAGCAAAAAATTTTGCATCGGAAGATCCAAAAAATATGATTTGTAAATTTAAAAAATTCATCTATGGGTTCAAGCAAACATCTCAACAATGGTATTTCAATTTTCATCAAGTGATCATCTCATTTTTTATTTTAGATGAATTTAATAGATGATTATATTTACCATAATTTCTGTCAGAGCAAGTATATTTTTCTAATATTATATGTTGATGACATTTTACTTGCCAACAACGATGTAGACTATTGCATGAAATGAAGAGATTTCTAACTGAGATCATGATGATGTATCTTTTGTACTAGGCATACAAATACATCGGGATCACTTTCGAGATATTCTGAAACTATTACAAAAAATGTTATATTAAAAAAAATTTAAAAGATATGACATGCAAAATTATAAATCAAGTGATATCTCTATGGCTAAAAGAGACAAGTTTAGTTTCAATTAGTGTTCTAAAAATATTTTTGAGGAAAAGAAAATGCAAAAGATTTCTTATGCCTCAGTAATAAAGAGTCTAATGTATGTTTAGGTCTGTACGCTTCTAAATATTGTATACATTATTGAGATATTGGGTAGATATTTAAATAATTCAAGATTAGATCATTAAAAGACAACCAAACGACTCTTATGATATTTACAAAAAATAAAAGATTGCATGCTCATGTATCAGAAGTCCGATAAATTTGAAATTATTGGGTATACTGATTTCGATTATATTGAATGTCAAAATAGTATGAAATCAATATCAGGTTATATTTACTTGCTAGTTGAGGGTATCATATTTTGGAAGAATGTTAAATAGTCTCTTATAATCTCTTCTATTATGGCTACAGAATTCATAATTTGTTATGAGACATCTAATCATGAAATTTGACTATAAAAATTTATCACAGGATTACGTGTAGTAGATGGTATCAAAAAACCATTCAAATTATTTTGTGACAATAAGTCAGCAGTTCTATATTCCAATAACAATAGGAACTTAACCAAATCTAAACATATAGATATCAATTTCCTAACTGTTAAAGAAAAAGTACAAAGTAGACAGTTGTCGATAGAGTATATTAGGACAAACTCTATAATTACGGATTCGTTTACTAAGAGTTTGCCATTCAAAATGTTTCATGAGTATACTGTTCATATAGGTATCATATTATTAAGTCATGTTCAGTTTTAGTGGGAATTTGTTATTTTAAATACTCTTACGATATTCATATTTTTCGGTTAATAATGTTTGAAGGATATTTTATGAATAAATAAAGTTTAAAATTATTTACACTCTAATTTTGATATGGTTTGATTTCATAAAAGTTTTAAAATGGATCAGCTCAAAATAGGTATGTTATAATCACATTGCATGAAATTTTTATACTACAAATTCACATCATGATTCATGTCATTCAATTGCATTAGCATATGTGACCATTGATGGGTCGAATTACGAAATTGTAACAAATGACATTGCGATCCTATGTTTATGTAATTGATAAATCGAATTGGCTGTAGATACATTTTGATAATGACAGTAAAATTGAGCTCATATGATTAATTGCAAAACATAATTATAAAGTTACACATATAGTCCAATGGGAGATTATTGGATCCCTAATCCAATGTTAGATTTATATGTGAATAATTATGTATTGTACACTGTCAAATAAGGTTAAATCCAATTAAAATAATCAATTATAGTTTGGACTTTAATATATCTAATAAAATGTAAGTCTTTAATGTGTGGAGATTTAAGGATAATTTATATTTTCATGATGGGTTGAAATACGAATTCAAAAGATAACAAGAAAGTTATCTGTAAATAGAGTTATGGTTCTCGGGTCACACTTATTCTTATTATCATATTTTTAATACTACAAAATAACTCTTCCCTTATATCCCATCATGAGGAAAGATATCAGAGAGAAACTAAAGAACTTTTTCAAGGATTAGTGAATACATGTTGAGCTGGAAGGTTACCCCAAAATTTCTAAGGGTTCAAGTATCAGTTAATCAACATGAATACAGCTATGCTTCCGCAATTTTATTATTAATTGATCGGTCGAAATTTAGTAGTAAATTTATATGCATAAGTTGCTAGTTAACCATATTATTTGAACTTTTATTTTGCATAAAAACTACTTAATTTTGCTCTTATATTGTTCTAATAGGTGAAAAACTCAATTGAAGGGAAAACGAACCAAAAACGTGATGCGGAGAAGCAATGGAAGAGGAAAAAGTTAAGAGGAAGAGGTTTCGTAAGAACGACATATTTCAGTATTTTGGTGATAACTCAAACTACATAAATCGGATTTAGATGATTCTTGATCCAATTTGAAATTAAAAGAATGCTTTACAATTCTTATCAAGACATCAAAGTCTGGTTCTCACCTTTTCATAGTTAAATATTCAAAATACTGAAGTATAGTTGCATTGCGAAGTTCATCTAACCAGTTCTTAGTATTTTGAGTATATCTCAGCATCCAGACTTCCAAATGACATGATTCATGTAGTTTTGGAAAACTAATTCAAAGGGCTACAACATTTTTCTTTTGCACAAAAGCTTATTCGGCTTCGATGATGGAGATTTTTGGCCTTGAAATAGATTTGCGCGCAGATTCGAAGTGAGATCCGCCTGCGAATTTTCAATAACTTGCATCGATGTTCACGCTGGAGTTGTTTAGGTCCAGTCATTTGAAGGAACTCCAGCGCCGGAGTTTAGGTCGGTATTTGAGTAGGTATTCATTGAAAAAAATGCACGAAATTGATGTTTTTTAGCTTTAATAAGCCCAATCCTACCCCGTTTCGGATACTACTTTAAGAAACTATAAATAGGGGCTATCTAGGACGTTTTTAGGAGTGCAAAACATTAGTTTAGATTAGTTTTAACATTTTTCCATAGTTTAATCCTTGAGAGATCAAAATCAAATGGAGACAAATCAAAAAGCGTGCAAGAGGAGAAGATTGGAGCAAGCAACTAAGAAGTTTTCTTACTCTTTTCTTATCTTTGTAGCAACTCTCTGAATTTGTAGTTTTAATTTCCAAATCATGTTAAACTAAATTGTTTATAGGGTTATGGTTTTTATGAAGGAATTTGATTAATTTTTCTAGTTTAATTTCTTACCTTTTATTATGATTTATTTATCTTGATTTTAATTACATGTTTATGCTTGGCCGCCATAGACATGCTTCTAGGCTTTGTACTGAATTGAAAAATAAGATACAGCCATGCACTAGATAGATAAATATATTTAGTCTAATCACGAGAGTAGCACTTATATCACCGAAGTTCTTAAAGAGTTTAATTGGATACTTGTGATCTAGAAAAAGACGTAAAATTTAATTAGGTACACTTTAAATATATCGAGAGTTAATCGAAAATACAATTATGTGATGCATTTATTATTTTTTTTTCTACAAACGATAATATCTTTATAAATATTAACACTTGATAATACAAGGATTACTTACAAAAGGGGCAACAGCCCTTTCATCTAATCTGTTAGCTTCTATCAACCAACTTGGGAAGTCACTTTCCCAATCTATGTCATTAACTAGTTTTGATGCAAAAAGTGCTAGCGATGACTTGCTACATTTGATGTTCTTGGTACCCAAGATATTGTGCAATGGTCAAAATCTAGTGTTAGTTCCGCAATGTCTTCCAAGATGTTTGCTAGAGATCCATCTTGTACATTGTTGCATCTGATGTTGTCTGTGGCCGTCTTGCAATCTGAAAGGATATCTATCTTCCTCCAGCCTGCTTCACATGCCATTTGGAGAGCCAATCTAATGGTTAGTGTTTCCTCCATTAGAGCTTCTCCATTCTTTTGTTCTACTAATCCCTTAGCTCTTATAAGCTTTCCTGTCCAGTGCCGTGCCACAATACCTTTTCCCGTTCTGATCAGCCTTGCGTTAAGTGCAGCATCTGTACTGATTCGGATAACTCTTTCTACCAATGGTACCTTCACCTGCTCCTTGTGACTCACTTCCCTTTCCTTCTTTTTGGACACCACTTCTTGCTGCACCACCTCATCATACTCGAGCCATTCTTGTTGTGCCCTCAGGACTATTTCTTTGACTTCACTCCTTTGCTGTTCAAAAACTATCTTATTCCTTGCTTTCCAAATCTGCCATAGGATGTTTGCTGTCAAAACTATATGTTCCATCCTATGTTTCTTTGATCCTGTCTGCGCAACCGCCTCCCACCATCTCCACAAATTACACTGTAGATCTCTCAGCTCCTCCCATCTAACCGGTGCTAGTTTCCACACTATTTGTGCTCTTGGGCAAGTGAAGAGCATGTGTTCAACTGTTTCTACATCTTCCCCACAAATTGTGCAGATCGTATCCCCCTTTCCAGTTCTTTTATGGATAGCTTCTTTCACAGCTATTCCATCCTGCAGACACTTCCAGATAAAGTGTTTGATTTTGTGCTTTAGGTTCAGGTTCCAAAGTTGTTTCCAAACACTATGCTTCCTTATTTCCCAGCTTGTTTCCTCCTCCAACTTCTGCCTTCTTCTTACTTTACTACAAGCCTGCACAGCTTTTGCATAACCTGTCTTAACTGTATAGATTCCAGATTTCGTAAACTTCGAAAAAAACCTATCTTGTCTTTTAAACACGCTAAGGGGCATGCTAGCTATTTGTTCCCTGTTTTCACGGTTGAAAACTTGCTGCAGTAGATTCTCATTCCATCTTCCTTCTCTTATGAGCTGGCTGACTGTTTGTAAATGGCAATCTGAGGGGCATGTAGTTGAAATTCGCCCTGTCTCTGATCCTCTCACCCATCTGTCCTCCCATATATTAACCTGTGTTCCATCCCCCACTCTCTTCCATAGTCCTTCTTCCAGCAATCCCCAAGCACTATGTATGCTTTTCCAATCAATCCCTATGATGCTTTTCCATAGCCCTTCTTCCAGCAATCCCTGTGATGAATTTATGGTTTGTTAAGAAATTAACTAGATAATTGACTCAAATTCTGGATTTAAACTTGAAATCCTAGACTCGTGTCTATTGTTTTCTCCCCACTATTCTATTTAAATTGATTATTCTTTTATTGCTTAGTTACAATTGTTTGAATTTAAATTTTGTTATTTTGTTGGAATAATTAAAGTAAAAAATTAACTCATCACTGTGGGTTCGACCCTGGAATACTCCAGATAAATTATTACTTCAATCAACCCTATACGTTTGAAGGAATTCGTCGATCATTAATTTATTTTTTAATAATTACCATAAAGATTTTGATTTTAATAGGTGATGATTTTCACCAAAAGTCAATATAAACAATCACTAACATGTTTTGCTTGATTTAGAATACGTGGCTTGGTTTCAGACTTTGGCACATCCAATTTTTGCAGAAGGACTCATCCAATTAGACTCCTCTTGCTGGCACATTGGGATATATTGCACCAGGTAATTAACAGGATTATAATTTCTCTCTATTTTCGGGTATTAAGTGTACAGGTTTCGCTGATAACATGATTTTCCATGCAAAATTTGCCTACACTATGAGAGTCACTGAAAAATGTGATGTTCATAGCTTTGGGGTCCTGACATTGAAAATAATCACGGGGAAGCACCCTGGTGAATTAGTTGGCCATCTGATGTCTTCAACAACTGGAGACATAGAATTGAAAGACTTGTTGGACCAGAGACTTTCGCATCCCACACAAAAAATTGAAAGGATTCTGATATTCATCCTCAAAATAGCAGAGGCATGTTGACATGTGAATCCAAAATCTAGGCCAACTATGCATCTAATTTCTAGTTTGTTAAAATTGTAATTCTTAAGAGGTTCCAAACCTATAAAATTGTATACTTAATGCATCTGACAACCAAATTGAGATTTAAAAATTGCCCAAGTCATGCTTCAGAACATTTTATTGCAGCATTATTCGAGATAAACAATTGTTCTCTGTCTATTTTTTTTTTTTTGGAAATTTATCCAAAATAGTATTGTCAATCAAATGAAAAAAAATTCACACCAATGTCTTGAAGTATCAATTGTATACATAATTAGCCCAAATATACATGGATCCCAATCAGCAAAAGGAAAAAAAAGCCCAAACTGACTTTAAAAGCAATCTATCAGTCATCTTTATATATAGATGAAATACATTTAGACCCAATCAGCGCAGAAAAACCCAAAAAAATTTGAACAATTTCTCGATTTGTGCGCGCCATTCTTGCACCGGGCATTGCTAATCTTCTCTATATGACACCAATTTCATTGGGTGTCACCGGAGGACACTAAAGCCTGTAGGCCGATCCAAGTGTTCACAGCTCTGGCCCAAAACAATTAACATTGAACTATTGGATACATATGCCTATTTTCCACCCACAAAAGTAGAACTCAACTTCATCCGAATTTAATCACCAGCTCTGGCCTACTATTAAGCCGAAATATGAGAAGAATTGATCTCAAGAATAGAATGTATATTGGCCTGCTTATATTGCTAAATGAGAGTCTCTATTTCTTTTAAAATATTTTTAGTCAAAAAAGGTGGGATTTAAGAAGTGGGAAGGTGAAAGGGGGATTTGAACGTAGGATCTTTATCTTGAGTAAAAAAACTCGAATTATGTCTCTATATTTCATGTTTGTATCTATAATGAAAATAAAATTGTATTTTGTACATTTCAAAATTATTTTAAAAAATACTTATACTTTTAACTATTTATATAATGTTTGTGATAAACTTGTCTCACATTATGCTTTACAAGGAATACTTGAATTTATGAGAAATTTTTAAAATTTGTTAAGGATGATAGCCTATTTTTTTTAGTTATAAAGAGCATAGTTACGATACATAACAAAATTTCGACAAATTTATACACGTAAAATCCAAAAGAAATGAAACTTAAAACACTTTTATGTCTCATATACAAGGATAATAGTTAAAGTTGAAATCAATGTAGCATAATCTTTCAAATTCATAATAAATTCACCAATATTTTTGTTCCTTAACTTATGAAATTGTTCGTACTTAAAAAAAGGAGGAGAAGAAGAAGTTGTTCTTGCTATTCACATACACATTTATATGCACTATTTCGTTCATATTGTGGTGTCGAATTTTTTATGAAAAACGTATGTAGAATATTTAATATTATGATTGTACTGTATTTTACTAACCATGTCTCTCACAAACAAACACAACGTACAAACACAGATAAATTCAAGTACAAGGTCAAGTAGGACAGAAAGTATTGCTGCTAGTATGTAAATCAGGCCCAAACATCATTCACCAATATCCATAATCCATTTTGGTGTCTCTTCCATTCCAGATAGAGATTTTGGAAAATTTCTCCTACACCGCTGCGCTAGCTACTACTCTTGTAAAATAACACCAATAGGGAATATCTTCTCCCACACCATAACAAACATGGACTAATTCAGAAGGGGAAAGTAGCATTAGCAACACAAGTACAAAGTAGTGCGTGCATTTTCCTGAATTAAATTTGATCCCACTGTCCCCAGACACAGTAGCATGTTCCTGATGTGACACCAGCTTAGTCTTGTAATGTAAAATTCGTCTCACTCTGAAGAAGAAAAGCAGATTGCAAGTTGCACATTACACTCTGTTTTGGGCTTTATGTCATTTGGAGGTTTGAGCATTGAGATATGTCCAAAATATTGAAAATTGGTCAGCAGATCATCAAAGCAAAACTATACTTCAGTAATTTGGACTTTTGACTATGAAAACATGAGAACCAAATTTTAATATTTTCATAAGAATTATAGAGCATTATCTTAGTTTCAAAAAGAATCCAGAATCATCTCAATTCAATTTGTGTAGTTCAAGTTATTACCAAAATACTGAAACAAGTCAATTTTGCCAAACCCCTTCTTCTTCACTTTTCTTCTTCCATTGCTTCTTCTTTAGAATACGTTTTTTTTGGTCCATTTTCTTTCCAATTAAGCTCTTCACCTATTAGAACAATATGAGAACAAAACTAGATAGTTTCTACTCAAAATAAAGCTCAAATAACATAATTGACTAGTAACTTATGCATATAAATGCATTACAATCTACATCCTATCAGAAGTAGATTCATCGCAAAGCCTAGTGAGAAGATTCAGGAGAAGAAGAAGCTCTCTGGGACTTGGAAACTTTGATTGATGATAGTATTAAGTTCCAAAGGAGCAAAAGCGATTTATCTTAGTAAATTACAATCTTGAAATTTTTTATATCTTTCAGAGCCGTTCATAATTTTTTAGATCTATTGTATCTATTATATTGCAAATTTATTACTTCTAGTGCATGTTTAACATTCCATTAGGGCAATGATATAAATCAAATCATGCTGAACGATTTTAGCAATATGTTAATGAATTTTACTTTTTATTAAAATGGGTAAAAAACAAAACAGCCCCCTGTGGTAAACTTAATACACAGAAAAAACCCTCCATGGTTTCAAAATATACAACACGACTGCTCATGTTTTGAACTAAATTGTAAAGGTGACGAAATTCGTTAAATTTAACGAAAATGGACGAAATGACCAAAATGCCCTGATATAATTAAGCAAAAGACAGCTCAAAAAAATCATTTGTTTTATTCTCTAAATAGAGAGAATTGAGGGTTAAGGGGGTAGAATAGGTATATTTGATAAAAATTAGGTATAAAATTTTTTTTTAGGTTCCAATAAGTCATTTCCGTTAAGTTTAACGGATTCCATCACCTTTACAATTTAGTTCAAAACATGAGGTGTCGTATTGTATATTTTGAAATCATATGGAGTTTTTCTGTGTATTAGACTTACCACATGGGGCTTTTTTAGTTTTTACCCTATTAAAAAAAAAGAATAAGGAAACTGTTGGAGAAACTTTGGTGAATTGGAAATAGTACAAGACATGTACTAATAGCTTAGCTAGAGTACAACATCTCATCAAATAGTTATAGGGACTAATGAGTGACCAGATTCCTAGCCTCAAATGATTTAATTGATTAAATAACACATATTTGGCAAACAAATTTGATCATTAAAATCTAAAGTGTAAAGGGACAAAAATATGATTCCCTTTAACGTAAAGTAGTAACAATAGTAGGCATTACCAATCATCAAGCAAAATGTAATTTACCCTTGGAGATGGTTAGGTCAATTGTTACTTACAGTGTATAATGCAAATTGTACCTTTCAGACGACCCGCTGACTCCAACGACTTAAAAAGTCTATTCTTGCCTAGTTTCTCATTAACTGCTTCATTGGAAACCATGGTAGCTCAAATTGACTGAGATCTTGTACTGTCAAATCCATACAACTTAGAAACCAGGGTGAAGAAGACCTTTAATATTTCTAGCCATGCATGTACAGATTATTTAGATGCAAACTCCTCTAAGCCATCTTGAGGGTAAAGAAATCATGAGTTCTTTGGCAGTAGAAAAGAATATTTTCACTTTCATTTTGGCAGTAGGTTTTTATTTTTTTTTCTCTTTGTTTTTGTTTTTCTTTGTTCCTTATGGCTATGACAAACAAAATTTCATTATAGAATTACAATCATTTAACTATTTAAGAATAAATTATATGAACAGTATTTATTTTTTCTTTAGACTCATGTTTTAAAGCAATTTTCATCATATATAAAACCTAATTGTTTGCATGGTAGACTATTATTTTAGATCATGTTATATGAGTCGAATTAGTTAGCTTTTGGCTGAAGTTCTTTAATATGAAGTGAGCTGCACTATTTTTAACTTTTTGGCACCATTTTTCAAATTGTATTCATATATACTTTTTGTATATGAACTCTTTATAATTATTGAATCGATGAGGGTATTTATAATCCATCATATTGAATTATTTTAGTATGAATCTTCAGTGTCATCGATTAAAATTTCATTGGCGAGGTAGTTGGGTTTTCTCTTTTTCATTTATCTTCTATGGTTTTCATAAATTTGTTTAGAGACAATGCAACATAAAGTATAAACTACAACTACTCTTTTTCCTTGCTAATCTGAGAATGGCATGACAGAGATGTTTGTCAGCTCTCTGGTCAGCTACCCAAACAGCTTTGTCAAAATGGCAAATTTATGTACTTCAGTGTGAGCAACAACTTGGTTACTGCTCCAATCCCAAGAAGCCTGAGAAACTGCTCAAGCTTAAATAGGGCCACTTTTAGGGGGAACCAGCTAACTGGTAACCTGACAGAGATGTTTGATATACTTCCAGGCTTGAATATGATGGACCTCAGCAATAACCATTTCTATGGGGAGCTCTCAGGATATTGGTTGAGATCTGCAAATCTGAGAATTTTGCGGATATATCAGGTTTTATACCTTCAGGATTGGGCAACTTTTCTCAATTAAATGAGCTCGATCTTTCTTCAAATCAATTAACTGAGGAAATTCCAAAGGAAATTGGGAAAGTAGCTTCTATCATATATCTTTGTCTGGAAGACAATCAATTTTATGGAAGCATATCTCTAGAAATAGGAATCCTAACAAATTTGCTTTATTTCGACGTGTCCTCAAACATCTTGACTGGGTCCATTCCAGGATACTTAGAAGATGAGACAATGGATATCCAGAAGATCTAGAGGCATTACTACATGGAAATCAAATTTGGACATTGTTAGACAAAGTTTTAACGGGCATGTGAAGGAAGTTAATTGGAATAGTTTATTGTCTTGAGTTTCATTGGCAAATTTATCTGGTTTTGTGACGTGCACAGGATATACATATACAATTAACTCATTCACAATTAAATTTTACATTTATAAACTCCTAAATACCCTACACGCGATTTATCGCAAGTATACGAATCGTGAACGAGTATAGGGTATTAATGATCGATCCCATAGGAAGATTGCAATTACTGATGTTTTTCGAACTCCTTTATTATCTAGACTACCATAAACATAAAATTAATGAAAATAACACTAGAAAGCTCTTGGAGATATGGAATTCCTTATTACTCTTGCAAATGAGATTACCGGTTAAGTGAATGCTATTATCTTGGTTAGTTATGGCGTAATTTCCTAATGTATGTGAAACCTACTCTCGTAGTGAATCAACTATTTTTATAGCTAAATCATACCTACTCTCGTGGTTATAAAATTAACTCCCTAGGTTTATCACTTTCTTGAACTAGTGTTAAATTCTAATTTTCATTGCAAACTTAACACCTTAAGATTATCACAATTAATGGCCGGTTAATCATGATTAGAAAAGCAAAAATGATAAATAACTTGCTCAAAATAATATCATCAAATAACTAAGTAAGCATCACTAATAAGATATAGTAAGTTCATCTATAACTCTAGGCATAAACTTTAGCAAAACGTGAAAAAAAATAAAGCCAAACTTGTATTGTAGCTAAACATGAAATCAAATACAAGAGAGAAAGTGAAAGGAGAGATGTCACCCTTGTCACATGAGCTTCAAAATCTCCCTCTTTGCTCAATCTTCATCCAAATCTAACTACAAATACAAGAAGGAAACACTATACTAATTACTCTATACTACCCTAACTAATGAACTAAGGAAACTCTATTGAAGTCTACATTTTTGGTGAGTTTCTCTAACCTTCCAAAGTTATGAAAATGTCCTCCAAAAGCCTTTATTTATAGAGAATTCAATCTCAAGATAAGTTGTTTCTAGTTGGCAAAATTGACTCTTGAAACTCTCTTGAGTTGTTTCTCCAACTTTCCAACCTTTTCTTGGTCAGATACAGCCAGAATTGCTAGCTGGAATTGAGTTGGAAAACTTGTGTGAAAGCAAGGCAAGTTGATGAGCAAGTTGCAGAAAACAGGCGAGGAAACGCGACTTGATAATATGCGATCGAAACCCACGTTTTCATTGAGTCGCGTTTTCACTTCTACACTACTTCAACTCCTATTTTCTCGATGATGAAGGCTGAACTAACTCTTGCAAAAAAACATGAAAGTTGTAGTCCTTTGAGTTAGCTTTCCAATGCCTTAATAATCATCCAATTTGGAGCTCTGTGGATCGAGATATGACTGAAAAACCAAAGACTGGTCAGAGCTCTGTTCCAACTTATGATCACAGAGTTTGTGCTTTTGTATTTCGACTTTTTGACAAGGAAAACAACCGATCTGGACTTCGATATCTTCATACCAACTGTAGATATATTTCTTAGCTTCAAAATGTATAAGAATCACCTCAATCCAGTGCTTGTAACTCAAGATATAGCCAAAATACCACAATGTGTCAAAGCTGTGAAACTTGCTTCCTTTTGTTCTTGATTGCATTTCCTCTCTTGCACTTCATATTCTCTTTTTATCACTTCAAACCATCATCAATCATCCAATTATCTTCTCAAATCATGCCATTTGATGATTGAATCATTAAACCTACAAAAACATGAAGTTTTCACCATAAAAATCCATAGAAATGCACTTTTCACCACTTAAACCGTAAAATGCATATTTTCACTATAAACCTAGTTCATTAGCTATAAAAGTAGTTAAAACACACCAAAACTAATTAATAAAACATACTAAAAACACATAAAATATTTACTTGTCATTTTGAAACCAGTGTATTCCCTTTAATTGTTTAGATGTTTGTTGTAATCTAATTTTTGTTATTTAAATGGTTGATTTTAACATGGAGATATAAATAAAATTGTGAATTTCAGAAAAGGAGGTTGTGAATTTGGAGATTTGAGTATAAGTTATTTCACCACAAAAAAATATATTTAACTTTTTATATCTTTTTTAAAAGAAAATTTCAATCTAAATTGTAATTTTAGAAATTAATACAAACTTAGCAAAAAAAAAATTTTTTTGTGTCGATTCCACTGGAGTATGTACCAAGAAATTTAGAGGACAAATGTGCTTGGGATGAAATTGAACACGATTTTCATGTATTATATATTACTTTGCTATATGGCTACGCAGTGGAGTAAGAAAGTAATCCTTTATGGACAAAGTGACACGATGAACAAAAATAGAATACTCATAATATATTTAAGGGGCAGAAAGAACTCAAATGTTTTTGAAGAAATAGTCAAAATCTTCAATTTCTTCCTTTCTGATAGGCCTGAGAGTACAGCAGATGGGAATTTTATTTACTAGTGAACTCTTCTATATTTTTTGGTGTCTTCACCTCCAAGTATATATTCTCCCATGCTAATCCATGATCAGTATATATTTCCCACTCAGCAACAAAAAATAGAAAATATATCAAAAGATATATAGGACAAATTATAAGTTTTTTTTTTTTATCAATTCAATTCATCATAGCAATTATCAAAGAGAAAGGATATCATGTAGGGAAAGAAATCTAAGGCAGTTTCAAGGGACAACTACTACAAGTGATTCATTTGTCAAACAAATTGTTGTGGGTTGGAGGAGAGTGCAAAGGACTCGTGCTAACTGGGAATTTAAATTAGAATGGAATTTGGATTAGCTAATATTTTGTTTATATTAGCTAGTTTGTCTTGGTCTACTAGTTAAGATTAAAACCCTAACAATTAGGGGTTTTAGATTAAAATCTCCCTATCCTGTTCAGGTTTCTTAAATCCTAACCCTCCTCTGCTAGGAAAAACAACAAACAATTTTGATTGTAGTTAGGTCCATTTTTGTAGTCTGGTAGTTTTTTTTTTGTCAATAATTAAGTGGCTGGTTGTTGCAGTGCTTGGTGTTTTTCGTTTATTGAGATTTGCATTGTGCAGGTTTTCTGCTTAAGACTCCTTATGCTTTATCTAATAACGGGTAATTTTCACCTAAATAAAGGATATCATGCAAGGCATACAAATTTTTTTTTTTTAAAGTATCTCTTCAGTGCTTATTGTTCTTTAAAAAATTATATCATGCAAGCCGTACTGATTTTTGGAAACTATTTCGTATTTTGAGCTCTAATAAGCTGCCCTATCTTTGCAATTTTTTATTTTTCTTTTGCTTCAATACGTTCTTTTCCCTTTTAGCAACCATTATTTTCTTTTCTTTTGCTAAATTTGCTTATCTAATTAGAATGCCACGGCAACTATATATAGCCCGAATATCTGATCTCCAAGAATGAAGCATTTGGTGCCATCAGATATGTGTTCAACAAAATTAAGACCAACAGACGTTCCATCCTTTGATGAGGCACAAACTGGTATTCAACAATTTTACCATAACTTTCAGTTTAGATCCTTAGTTTCTATATAAAAATTAATCTCCAAGAAATTTTCTTTCCAACACTTAATTAATTTCTAAATTCATCCCAAAATATTGTATTTCCTTTGTTGTTATAAATTCTACAAAAATCTCTTTTCTAAGAGGCAATCTGTTGTAAAAAAAAAATCTATTTCAACCAAATTTGTTCCTAATATAAGGCCTCAAAAATGGTTGTATAGCCTATTGCTTTTATCTAGGGTATTACACAAATAGCCTCCACAATCATAAAAAAAGGCAATCAATTTTAGAGATGCAATATCTTTATTTATTTTTTCTAGTGAGGTAAGTTTGAAAAGAAAATTTGAACCTTCCACATTAATGTAGAATTGCCAATTATCACATTAAATTGTCAATTTTGTTGAAGAAAAATTATGTAAATTGTAAATAAAAATAAAATGATTTTTAAAGAAATCTTTAATTTGTGAGAACTCAGAAATTTATGTGTATACTTTGAATTGATTTCATTACATTTAATCCGTTATTAGAAATATTATATGTAACAAATGAATGGGTAAATTAAATGCCTAATTGAATTCCTATAGAATTGAAAATTTAGGGAAAAAAATGATATAATAAATAAAATAATAAGCAAAATGATAGAATTGTGTAAAAAGAAAAATTTATATGAATCAAATAAACATATGATATGCATATTGTAATTTGAGCCATTTGAATATATTATATAGTTGAATAAGTTACATGATTAATTAATTTTCCTTAAGATAAATGTGTGGAAATCACTAGATTGATATAAACAAAATCTTTCAAGGTACATACAAATTAGAATAAACAAAATTTGGGATTAATGTGAGACAATAAAATTTCGGACTCATGGCAAACAAGTAAACCAAAGTTAAAAGATCATTTTAACCTTAAAGCTTGAGCAATTAACCATGCAACCGAGAGGATCACCTTCTGGAATAAACCGAAAGAAAAATAAGAGTTGGTAGGCGGAAGAACCGAGGGAAGCATCTTATATGTTCTTGTCTGCCACTTCCCACCGAAAACAAATAACCTTGAGCCTTGGTTAGAACTACCATGCAACCTAATATCTAACAATGTTTATTAAGCTAAGACTGAAACAGAGGAAAGAAACTTAGCCATTTCATTTGATAGTTAATAACGAGAGCAAACAAAAGAGAGAAAACAGAGTGTGAGCTTTCTTCCTTCTTCATACCGAGACCAATCGAGAGAGTGGGAGAGCATTTTTTTTGGGTTCCATTCTTTCCTTTCCAGCCACAACCAAGTGAGAGGGCAAGGTAGAAAAAAGGGGAAGCTTGGAGCATTTCACCATAAGGAATCGAAGGAGGAGGAGGAGAAAGGAGTCTGCCTGCAGTTTTTCTTCTTTCCAGCTTTGATTGTGAAGAAAGGGAGATAAAATGCTGCAATAACCTCTCACTCATCTAGGATAACTGAATACTTAAGCTGCATGTTAAATTTTAGTTAGGAAAATGAGTTTTAGCTGAGAATAATGCTGTTTAGTGACTGACTAAGAGTTGACAAGGAAAACTGTGGCAACCAAGAGGATGAAGCTGGAATTGCTGCTTGTTATTCATGTTTCTTTGGGGAATAATGTTAGGAATGCATCCAAAAGGTTTAAATTTAAGTTTTATAAGATGTTCAGCTGGAAAAACTCATGAAAAAACGGGAAGATTAAGCTGGAAATGTTGAGAAATAGCCGCTGGAATTTTTCCAGCTTCAGCCGATAAGGAATAAAGAATTTTCCAGGTTTCCTCACGAACTCTGGTTCCAAACTTTTACATTAAGGCTTGATTTGTTGTATAATACCTTAGTCTTAGCCTGCATGAAAGATTTGTGTATAAATGAAGAAACTTTTGAAGAGTTTCATGTCGTATAACTGGTTGCTGCAAGAATTTCTTTACAATTTGGCCGAGAGGGAGTTTAAGACTTGGTCCAGCTTTGCTCTTTGATTTCTTGGTTGTAAACTTATATTATTGCTTAAGATGCACTATAGCAGGATAATTACTCCCTGCATGTTAAGTTAGGAGCGAGGAAAGTGAAGAAATTGAGAGGAAACAGTCTTGTATAGCTGCCGAACTACTGGAAATTTGCATTTAGCTGAGGACAGGTTTATTGTTGTTTTGCTGGAATTATTTGCTGAAGGTACATGTTGTCTGATTCAGTTTAGGCGGGACAGAGTATCTACTAAGTGTTTAGTGTTTTAAGCAAGTAAAAGTTGGAATTTTATTGAAATTTATGAGGTAATGTAGCTGGAAGTTAGCCTTGCTGACCGAGAGAGAGAGAGGAATTGAAGCTTTCGTATTATTTTCGAAATTTCTAGGAAAGTTAATTGTAATCTTACCCAAAACATTTTATAACATCTTAATCTTGCCTATCATGTACCTTTTCTTGATTTTAAAAACTTGGAGGCTGATGAAATTGAGCCAATTTAAACCCTAAGTGAAATAGAATCTGATTTAGCGAGAGAGAAGAAATGAAAAGTTTAACCAGCTTTACTCTTTAAGTTGGATTGAAAATGATTTAATCTTAGTTTAAATATCTCACAAGACTTTAAATTTGGTGTGTGTATGTGTATATCTTCATTGTTTTGAGCCAATAAACTTGATAAATTTTAAGGAGAAATGTGAGACACATTTCTGGAATTTTGTATCTTGTTTAATAAGTCAAGAAACCTGGTTCCTAGTAATCTATACTCCAAATTTGGTGAGTGATTGGTGGCTGGAAATAAAATCTAAATAGTTAAAATGGAAGGGAAGGTTGCTATATCAACAATGGGAATCAAATGAGCCTTGTAACTTATATAAGAAGATATCCAACTATTACTTGGTTTAATAGACTCTATATAAACTGTATACACATCTTAAGGTAATAAACTAATTATGCATGTGGTCTTGGTTAATAAAAGATGGAGTTATGGGACAAGAAAGTACTTTAAGGTTAGCTACTTCTAAACTTACCTTGTTAAAAGTTAATGTTGAGGTTTAGTATGATAAATCTAACAGTATAAAAGTACTGAAGTGACATTACTAGAACTGCTACTTAAACTTCTTTCTTTTGGAAATTAAAAGTCGAAATGACAAGTGAGTGTGAGAAAATGCACTAGTCGCCTCATTTAAACATAGCAATGACTTAGAATTTGGGTGGAATGGTGACTTGAGGCTAGAATATAATGCGTATGTTGATTATACTTTGGAACTTCACCAAATGAGTAGTTAAATAATTATGGCAATTATAACTTGTCTCAGGAGACAGCGGTGTGCAAGAAAGCAATTCCGAGATCGAAGTGTAACTTTTGATTAGGGTGAGTGTTTTCCGAATTTATGTGTTAAACTGCTTATGTGTACCTAAGTGAAATTACATGACAAATGTGTTTATTATGAATTATTACTAAATGATTCAGTGTAAAGTGTATCTCAATTATCCCTCGCCTTCTAAGTCGGAAGTGTACTTTATCGCACTCGGCTTAGTTGAGTTTGAAGGTCGATAATTGACTGAATGTTACTATAAGTGTGCATGAATGTAAGTCGTATGTGTGTCTCGCCGCATCGGCTGAACTGGACCCCAAAACCCTCTGTTCAACGGACTATTCGAGCTAGCAAAGGGTTGGTCAGGTAGGACAATAGATTTGGGTAAATGTTTCGGTATACTCGAGTATTACCACGAGGTTGGGAGATCATTGCACTGATTACTGAATGTAAGGGATTGTTTATTGTTTTGGAGGACATAAGGAGGTGAATTGGGAGAAAGTACAGTGATATTGAAATGAATGTGCAATGATATTGAAATGAATATACAATGACAGTGAAATGAGTGTTTCTTGACATTGAAATGAATGCTCAATGACATTGAAGTGGCTCTAATGCGAGCACCGAATCCTTTTAAAAGTGATTGTATAGTGAAGTGTTTCCTCAATTGTTTAATGAAAGTGATTGTACAGTGAAATGTGCACTACTTGCTTAATTGTACTGATTTAAGTGCTTATTGATTGTTGCCTACATGGAAACCTCACGGGCGTAAGCTCACCCTTTTAATTTTGTTTTCCTTACAGGAGTCGGAGATTGAAGAGTAATTGGACTGAACTGGAAAGTTATTTTGGGAAGATCCGTTATTCTGTGTATATAATGTAGTCATGGTTTCTTTTGAATTTTGAGGCGGTTGAATCTTTGGTTTGAGTTGGTGTGATATTAAGAATGGATATTTAGAACAGGTATTTTGTTTCTTTTATTGGACAAATTTATGTTTCAAACTAATTAGAGATGTACTTAAGAGTGAATGTTCAGTTGTCAAATGGTAATGTTATCTCTGAAGTTAATGTAAGTGAGTGAGTCCTGACGAGAGTTAGGCAGGCGATCCGTTAACTTTTAGGGTATGCCTAAGAAAAAGTGGGGTCATCACATAATTGATCGTCAAATATGGTTCATTTTCAATTTGTTTCTGTCCACTCTTGAATGAATTGGATGATGCCATTGATATATGGCCTGCCCTTTTCTATCTTTGTCTAATAGTGTATAGATTTGTTTTGTTTGCTAGATTATACTTTATTACGTAAAAAAAAGTTACAAACAAAATAACTAGAACTAACTCGCTCCCTTTCCTTTTCAATCTTTGCATTTTCTCCAACATTTTTCGAAACACCAAAAAACCTTTTCTCATCCATTGCCTTTCTTTTTCTTTTCCTCTTATTCCTTCAAAACAATGGATACCCCAGAGTTAATAGCAGTATTGCTCCTTGCTATTTCAGGACTTTACGTGAATAGCTTCCACAATTACACCAAAAAGAAAATGGTGCAAAACTTGAGAGACGGAAAATGGTTATCACTATTTCTTGGTGAGCGCATTTGGATTGCTATTTGGATTGCTATTATTAGGAGTTTTTGTAAAAAAAAATGTACTATAACGATTTGATAAATGTGATGTAAAAAAGTGATTGAAAATATATTTATGAAAAATACAATTTTTTTTTGGTAGAAAATAACAATCCAAACAAGACTGTCCCATATAAGTATAGAATGCACCCATGTACAACTTACTTATGGTGCCGCCAAATCCAGCAGAGGGTGGCTTCGGAAACAAGCTCTTCCCAATTCACGGACGTCAACGCTCTCACCACACTTCTTTCTCGTCTTACTTTCAACTTCATCCAGCTCATCTGCAACATCAAGAACAGTTTTCCAGGACAATAAATGAGTTCTTAGTCCACAATAACCTTTGATGATTTGGTTTATCGTTCATATATGCTGTACTATGGTTTATGGCAACAGTATCAACGCACCGAAGTTAAAGATTAACCCAAGTCCCTACAGCTCACCACATTCAAGGACATCTAGTCTTCCAGGCATCATTACATGATTGAATTACAAATCAGACGAAACTTCAGGATTTGGGGAGGGAAGCTGTTTCTTTTTATAGTTGTTTATAAAGCCTATATACAAAGAGGCATGTCTAGCATGAAATTAATATGAAATCCTGAAAATTTGTTCCCATGTTTTCTAGTTTTACTCGAGGAAAGCCAAGTTTGTACTCAGTGTTGGATCCTTAATCCAACGTTGGACTTATATGTGAATAATTATGGGTTGTAAACTATCAAATAAGGTTAAGTCCAATTAAAGTGATCAAATATAGTTTGAATTTGATGTATCTAATAGGATGTGGGCCTTTAATGTGTGGAGACTTAAGGGCCGCTATTTCTATGATGGACTGAAATAGGGTTCCAAAAGGTAATAGGAATGTTACTTATAAATAGGGTTATGGTCCCCAGGTCACAGGTATCATTCTTATTTGTTGTATTTCCAGTACCGCAAAATATAGCTCTTCCCTGATATCCCATCGTCAGGAAAGATACCAGAGAGATACTAAAGGACTCTCTAGGATCGGCGAATACATGTTGACCTGGAAGGCCACCCCAAATAACAAAGGGTTTAGGTGCCAGGTTGACCTGGAAGGGTTATGGTCCCCAGGTCACAGGTATCATTCTTATTTGTTGTATTTCCAGTACCGCAAAATATAGCTCTTCCCTGATATCCCATCGTCAGGAAAGATACCAGAGAGATACTAAAGGACTCTCTAGGATCGGCGAATACATGTTGACCTGGAAGGCCACCCCAAATAACAAAGGGTTTAGGTGCCAGGTTGTCAATATGAATTCAGGTACGCTTCCGCTATTTTACTGTTAATATATTTCTTAATAATTGCCGTATAGATCTTGGGTTTAATAGGTGATGGCTTTCACCAAAGGTTAATATAAATTACCACCCTAACACTCAGTCCCCCCCCCCCCTTCCCAAAAACAGCACCCAAAACCCCGGTTTTTTTGTTGTTTGTTTTATTGCTTATTTTGAAACTGCTAGACTTGTTCATGCATGGTTGGTATTTCAAAATCATCTCTCAAGTAATGCATGCAAGATAGTGTACTCACTGTGATGCTTTGTGGTGATGTAAGTGGTTGTATCTATATAAAAGTGCATATGTTGTTTATTTCTATGGTAAATTAGCTTTCAGACCCTTGTGTATCACTTCTACGGTTTCAAAAGTTATACATGATTCATGTGATTTAGCAGGTACGAAACCCTTGGATTTCCAAAGATTAAATTTAAACCCTTCTACATCAAATTATTCAAATATTAAATTCTCTATCAAATTTGCTAAAAATGGTTGATAGGCTTTATCTTTAAACTTAGAGGTGGAAAAAACCGAACAACTCAAAATTCATTTTTTTTTTTAGAAAAAAGGCAATAGAGTCCAAAAGAATATATAAAATAAAATAATAAAAAATTATTTTTTAAGCTAAAACCAAGTTAAGCATTGCCTTTGTTTCAAAAGTTTAGTAATTGTGTTTATTTTTAGTATTGTTCTATTTATCCATTTTGATTGACATATAGTCTAATAAATTGACCGAAGCATATATAAGTGAACAGTAGTCCAATAAAAAAATTTTAAAGACATAAATTAAATGTAAATTTTTTAGCTTTTTTCAATTTTATATTTTGTATAATTGATACGATAGGGAAGATGTATATCTTTTAACAATGAAAGAAAATAATTCTAAGTTATAGTTAATTTCATAACAAAAGGATAATAATGTAATTGCACTCACTTTTTTTTATTTTTGTATTTCTAACCTTGACTTAGGGCTGTGAATCAGCCATCTGAGCCAAGTTTTAACAAGTCCGTGTTCGACTGATCCTATTAGTAAGACATTCACATTTCGAATCATGAGTTTTGGACTAATAAATGTAGAACTCATACCTGACTCACAATACGTTCAAGTTTTGAGACTAATTCGGGCTTACCCAAACTCGTTGTTCCTTAATTTCTTTAAGATAATCACTATAACCACGAAGTGGTAAAGCTAATTTGAAATCTATAGCATTAAAACTACACATAAACCAATACTGATTACTAATTATACATTAAATATGTCAAAATAATACATTCACCAGTCCGACTCAGCCCTATTGTTAGCCCTACTTTGACTAGTTTTTATGAGGGTATAGTGCATATATTTAAGGTTGACAGAGAGTAAAGTGTGACTATCTCCTAAATTCAGGAGGGCAAAGTGCTATTAACCCTTGTTGTTATTTTTTTTTTTTTTTGGTTCTCACATTACCTGTAGGTGCTATATGTGTAAATGGATTAGAGTTTCCGGGTATATTTTAGGTGAGCGTGTTAATCATAGTAGACCATTAATATCTTGGAAAACCTTTAACGGATTTTACTATTTGTAGAGTGTCAATTCATGAATAAACAGGTAATGATGATGACAACTTAATGGCCCGTGATGGGGATGAGGTCTCCAACAAGAACACGGTGACAACCCGGCAAAACATTCACACCACGCCGCCAATGGCCACTGACTGTTGATTAGTTAAATCTGTGTTCAGTTTGTGATGAACTCCACATTTGACCATTCAAAGTCATTATTCGATAACTGGTATTTTGAAATTCATAAAACATGTATAGAAAAAGAAAACACAAAGGTGAGAAAGGAAATTCATTTTGCTTTCGTTTCAATATCAGGTGAAGAGAATTTACGGGACTAAGTGTGTTCCAAAATTAACTACGGAATTACTTTCAATGTGTAGTTTAAAGAGTAGAAAGAAAGCCTTAAGTTAAACCTTGTTTGAAAAGTAATTTTTCAAATCGCTACGTTTCCCGTGAATGCAATTGTCAATCACCTTTTTACTTCATATATGTCAAATCGTTACAGTAATTTTTTTTTACAAAAAATCCAGAAAAATACAATCCAAACATAACCTTACATTTGCATTCACAAGAAAATTTGGTAAAAAAAAAAATCAAAGATATTTGATTAATAATGAGAGTAGTTTGAAAAATAAAGTCCTAATGAGACATATTTATAGCCCAATATGCCCGAAACTAAAAAGGAAACAAAAATTGAACTCTTGCCAGTAGGGGTGGCAATCGGGTCGAATTCGGGTTAGCGAGTCGAGTTGAGACCCATGTTAACAGAAAACCTGCTGACCCGCCAACCCGAAATGGGTCAGGATTCCTGACACGAACCCGAAAATTTCGGGTTGGTGGGTTGGCGGGTCGACCCGAAATGACCTGAAACTTAATTTTAATTTATTAATTTACCACTATAATTTCTAATAAAATCAATTTCTCACAAAACTAATTACATAATCAAGTAATAAAAATTTAAATAAATAATCCTAAACCAAATCTAAAATAAATTAAACAACGTAAAAGTGTTTTATCCCAATCCAAATATAAATTAAATTAAATCAGCATAAAAGTAAAAAATAATATAATATATTATTTGTCCAAATATAATAATTTCAACTTCACACAAGTTAAATAAATTCATTTAGGATTAAGTAATTATTGCCTTTGAAAAAAAGTAACTTAGTTTAGTTAGATAAAATAATTTTTATATTTATTAAATTATTTTTAATTCGTAAACGGGTCATATCAGATCACCCACGGGTTTACCCGAAATCGACCTGTTTTCTTTTCAGGTTCATCCGGTTCAACCCGATTCGGACCCGAACCCCTGAAACCTCAACCCAAACCCATTAATTTCATGTTAGGTTTGTGTCGTGTTTTCAAGTCGTGTCGGAAATTGCCACCCCTACTTGCCAGTAACAAAATTGGTAAAAAAGTTGCAACATTGCTTATTTTGTGCTTTAATAAAAGGATACTTTTTATTTATAAAATTTGGCCTAGGCATACCATTAAAAGCTTGGTGGCAAAGTTTTAATTGCAGCAATTCATATTATTTTTCTTTTTTTTTTTGTCTTTTCAGTAAGCTTTTCAAGGTTTTGTGGTAATTCCGAATGGCATACTACACTTATGAATTTCAAACCTTTCTTTCACCATTTCCTAAATCTCCCTATATATAGTTGAGCAATTGCACCAACCTTTGGACAGGTGGTAGCTTCCAAAATTCACTGGTTTCTGTAGAATTCATGGCCACCAACGCTCTCACCACACTTTTCTTTCTCTTCTTACGTTCAACTTCATCCATCTTATCTGCAGCATCAACAACAGTTTCTGGTACAAGAAGTAAGTTTCTCAGTCCAATACCTTGAATAAGCTGTGATAACTTGGTTTATCGTTCTATGTATGTTGTACTCTGGTCTCATGCAGATTGATTTCGGGGTAAAGTTGCCAATCCACCAGAGGTAAAGATAGGCCCAGGTGTCTATCATTCACCAATGTCTGGGGGAGGAAGCGTACCAACAGTTGGCCTTAGATGATTGATTTCCCCCAGTAGGACGATACGTCACGATTTGGGCTGGGATACTGCTTCTTGTTATAGTTGTTTGTAAGCCTATATACGAATGGGCATCTTAAGTATCAAAATAATCTGTTTTTATGTGTCCTCGTTTAGCCTATGGAAAGCTGTATATTTAGTTTCCTGCTGTTTGTTTTGTGGTTCATTTGGACGGTGCTTGATTTGTTCATGGTTGGTAAATATCAAAACAACCATCCCATGACTCATGCAAAACGTAACCGGTTATATCCATATAAATTGATGCCTTTGCTAAGTTGATGGATTCCAATCGCTTATCATGTCATCTACATAAATCTAAGGATTTTTCTAACCCCCATAAACAGTCGTTAGCATTCACCTAATCTACTGTATATATACATACTAACAATTATTATTCTCTATTATTATATTTATGCATTTTCTCTATTTAATCTTATATACTATATACTTTTGTATTTATTTCCTTTCTCTACCTAATCTTGTATTTTCAAAAATAGGACACATAAAATATGTCTTAACAAGTGCGATAGTACACAAACCCTAAATGTAATTATTTAAAAAAAAAAACCCCCAAAATCTATGGAAGGCTATTTGACTCGACCAATCCAATCTCAATCAATGATGGCTCCTAATCTACGGGCACAAACAGATCAGATGTGTGAGCCTCACATGATTATTCCGTGTATAGAATAGGATGGGCTTATTCTCAACTAATTTTTGAAACTTGGTTTTAAATTCTGATCTTCGAAAACTTAATTTTTATGCTCTTAGCTAAATTTTGAACACCCAATGATTATTCCGTATATAGGAGAGAATGGGTATGTCTTCAATTGATTTTGAAAACTTGATTTAACTTCTGATTTCGAAAAGCTATTTTTGTGCTATCAACTGATTGTAAAAATTTGATTTTTTTTTTGTCTAAAAAAGCTTAAAATCAGAAGCATTTCTTGTGCTACTTTTGGGTTTTCGATTCTAGGATACTTTTTCATACAGACAAACATACCTTTCCAACTTTAACATAATTACTGAGGTCGAGAAAATTTTTACAGCCATACACATCTCTGTCATTTATTACTATTTGTACCCCACTTCTAAATTTGCCTTTGTCTCCATTCATCTTCTTCTTTTCCAATATTTAGCCTTTGCAAGAAAAACAATTAATTACATAAAAAATACCATTTAATTAGTACAAATGTCACTTTTTGTAGCACATAAGGGCAATTTGATCATCTTTTTGTCAAAACCAATTTTCAACTCTTTTTATGAACACCCACGCATTTATTAAAATAATTTTTTTCAACTGTAAACAAGAGCGTAATTTATTCTAAAATCTAAGTTGAATACAAGCAAAAAATTACTATTGTATCCTTATTCACTTTATACACTTGTTGCTAATTTGAATACAAGCAAACCCAAGGGGAAAAAAAGTTTCTCTTTTAGATGAAAGGACATAGCGAATCAAAAAATTTCCCTTTTACCCCCCACCACATTACCAGATTCCTAAATCCTTAAATATGAATTCTCAAATCTTACACCTAATTTTCCAAACTCCAAAGCTGTGAAATCTGGATTGGTTTATGGTTGAGAGATGAAGTGGGGTGGATGCACTAACAATGCGGCTGAACGTGAAGGTGTCGGACCTTGGAACAAAATGTTTGGATTGCTGTTTTTGACAGGTGTCGAATTTGTAAAATAATAAATACCTACTCGAGAAAAAATAATTTTTGTATATAGTGATGAGTAGGATCGAATTCACAAGGACTCGGGATAATTTATTTCTTTTAGAGTCTAGGGATGGGGGGTTTTTACAAAAATAACTAATTAACTAAATAAAAGCAATTCACAAAAATAAACAAGAATTAATCAACAATAGATACAACTCTAGTCAATAGATACAGTTCAAGCATTGCTATCGCGAGGCCAATAAGGTTGCTGATATTCTGGCCAATGTAGAGCGTGCCTTGACTGAGTCGGTATGTATCTATGAGCAGTTCAGGGACCTACCAGGTGTAGCTAGAGGCGAATATCGATTGGATAAACTATCGTACCCATCTATTCGGCGACGTCGAGTTAAGTGAGTAGGTGTTTTGTAGTTGGCTTGTATCGTTGAGGTCAGACTTATGTCCAGCTCAAGAACTGTTCTGAGGCAATAAAATCAAAGCAGTATGGTTAAAAAAAACAATAGATATGACTCTAGTCAAATGTGTAATCTTTCAGACACGGTCCATTCAACTGATCACCGATGCAAAGATAATTCAATTACTCATTAATAGATTAGTTATAACTATCAATAAGTTTTGATAACCAACTTTTCCTTACTTTATCGATAGCCAAGATACGACCATTGACTATTTCTCTAACCAAGAAACAACCCTAGGTACGACGGTAGGATTTAATTTCTCAATTGCATTAAGAATTAGAAAAGTCCACCCCTAACTAACAAACAGGCTACGATGGTTTATTTAAATTAGATCATACGTTCCTCTAATGTGTATAAACGTAAGTCGCCACTGGTATTAATCGATTAAACAATTATAGATTTAATCAATTAATCTGGCAGTAGATTATTAGGTTAATTCAAATATCGGGTTCTTGACATTCAAATAATACAACAATCATAAGAAGTTAAACTCGAAAACGTACAAATACCAATGAATAAAATAAATAAATAAAATTAATTCGATCTCACAGATATTTGGAACTGAATCTTCAAGTTGACCTTTGACTAAAAAAAGAAATTCGGCTACTTTCTATTGAGAATAACCCACGCAATTCCATTGATGAGAAATGCATGAAGTTCCACGATGAAAAGAATAAAGCAAAGGAAAAGGAAGCCAAGCGGCCCTCGGTTGTGACTCTCACAATCCTGCTTCTGGCCGAAGCATTAATCAACTGGGATTCCAGACTTTTCTCTCCAGTTTCCTACTTCGTGTATCCTCCTCATAATAAAGGCCTATTGCCTAATTAGAAAAAAGGAAATAAAACATAATAACTCATGTTTTCTAATTCAACTCTGCAACTAACAAAGATAATTAAAATCTTTCAAATTCCACCAAAGATGTCCATATTTGACCCGAACTAGTAAATCTCCATACGCGATAAATTCTCGAGTCTTTTGGACTTGAATGTAGGTCCTGAACATGCCACCACCGAATTAGTTGGAAATTGTCCCTTTTAATTACGTTTTGCTTATTTTCTGACAATTAGCACCATTAACCAAATATAAGTGGAATCCGACGATTAAAACATTATTGGCTAAGATAAAAGAGAAAATAATCACAATTTAAATGACAATTCTGCACCTCATCAGTTTTTCCAAAAAGAACTATTACTTTTTCCATGATCACATTTTTTAATCATCATTTTATTTCACATACATTAAATTATTACAATATTTCTAAAAAAAAATTTAGAAAATAGCAATCCAAACGAGAGTAAAAATTGTGATATAATACACAAAGCTATTGTGGTAATACGAAGGATCTGAATAAATAAGTATGGGAAACAGTATGACGGGCATGTGCATACCCTATGTTATTGTTAATACTTAACATTCTTAATTCCTATTTTCTTTTATACCTTTTCTATCTTTTCAATTTTTCTTTTTCTTTCTCTTCATCAATTGCATTTTGTGTGTGTGTGTATGTATATGTATATGTATATGTATCTATATACATATATATAATAATAATAATAATAATTCACTGTTCAATTCACAATTCAGTAGGTTGTTGAATTGACTATTTTCATTTTCTACCAAGTGGAAGCTCAATATTTTTTTCCATGTGGCCATAGTTAGTTTTTTTGAATTTGAATAGATTTGGAGTATTTTATTTTTTGTAACAATAAATTCCATTCATTTATTTTCACCCACTTATTCCCCTTTTCTTTTTCACTTTCTTAACTATCTCAACTTTCAATCCATTTATTTAATTCTTACTTTACATACCAAATTTTACCCAATTGTGCAAAATGGCACTTGTGAGGCCTGTTCTCGTGAAATCTACATGGCGCTTTTGGCATTCATGTAGTAAACGATTGAACAGTAGGTGATTATCCTTTTTTTTAAAATAAATTTAGCTACATGTAGTTAAGTTTTGTGGTGACTATATTCACATAAATGTGGCGAAGATAAGAGCAAGAAGAGATGATTTTCTCTCACATTATAAGAAATCCGCCAATTAGCAGGCATTACTCTGGCATTTGATCAATAAATTTGATTACCAAGAAAACCATTTAAATGTTGTGTTCGATACTATAGTAATTGTTAGGTATGTCAAGAAATAGTGTAAACCTTAAAATACACATTATGCTCCTTTAATTTTATAGGACATTATCCAGATTTGTGTAGAGAATCCATCCTTTGAGAATCTTGTACAGGAAATGAGATTAATCTAGTGACAGTACTTGCCTAGAAAAACGTAAATAGCGTACTATAATCTAAGCCTGCAATTTCTTTTCCTTTTTCTTCCCGTTTTGGAAACGTTTAACAAATTCCTAAAGTCAATAATTGAACGTTGCATTATAATATTCTCATATTTGGAACACAACTAACGGAGGACTCTGAAAAGTTGGTCAAAATGGCTCTTATATACACAACTGCCTTAAACCATTTGACACGTTAATTTGAGCGGATATTTAGTAGTCATATTTAAGTTCAAAACTTGGGTAGATCTGGTGTTCAAAAATCAAACGGTCCATATTGTGTCACATTATTTGGTGAAATGATTTGAACGATTTGGATGATTGGATTTTTGAAAAGCGGATCTATCTAAACGTAAGCCAATATTTAATTGTTGCAGTGGGCATTTAATGTGATTTAACGTCCTAATTACCATTTCCATACATACTTTGTTTTATATATTGAAGGCTTTGTATCATATAAAGTCGTTGATAACTCTTTTAACAACATGGCTATGCTTTGGCCCCTAAAATGCTTATTGATTAGTCATTAGTGATGCTCCCAATAATAGATTCATGTCCTATTTAATTTAATCTTTTATGTCAGAGGGGCCTCACTTGATTGCACAAGACTTTAGAAAGGATTTGTTACACTAGTTTAATATATTTTGTTCTCACATTAAATTTGAATTCTACAATGTGCTAAACAGATTGGAAGGGTTTCTCGGGTTTAATATGTTTTGTTGTTGTTATGTCTTGAATTCTTGGTTTTAATTATAATTATGATGAACTAAATTATATCTAGGGATAGGATTTTGTGAAGGAGTTTTGATTATTTATCTTAATTAAATTTTTAACTTTTGTCTTGATTTATTTATCTTGATTTAATTATATGACTATATTTGGCTACCATAAACATGCTCTTAGAGTTTGTATTGAACTAAGAAGGGATATACAACCGTGCACTAGATAAATAAACATACTTATCCTAATAACTAGAGTGGGTTTGGATTTGTATGACATAAATATATCACCTAAGATTTTAAAGGGTTTAATTAAATACTTTTATCTCAAAAGATGTGTGAGATTTAAATAATCACAACTTAGATGTATTTAGAGATAATCTAAGGTACTTGCATGCGATACACTT
Source organism: Coffea humblotiana (assembly GCA_023065735.1). NCBI lineage: Eukaryota > Viridiplantae > Streptophyta > Magnoliopsida > Gentianales > Rubiaceae > Coffea > Coffea humblotiana. The sequence continues at coordinate 8,425,220 of CM041210.1, read as the reverse complement.
CTTATGAATTTCAAACCTTACTTTCACCATTTCCTAAATCTTCCTATATATAGTTGAGCAATTGCACCAACCTTTCGAATAGGGTAGCTTCCGAAATTTACCGGTTTCTGTAGAATTCATGGCCGCCAACGCTCTCACCACACTTTTCTTTCTCGTCTTACTTTCAACATCATCCATCTTATCTGCAGCATCAAGAACAGTTTCCGGGACAATAAGTAAGTCTCGTGGTCCAATACCTTGAATAACCTATGATAACTTGGTTTATCGTTTTATGTATGTTGTACCCTGGTCTCATGCAGATGGATTTCGGGGTAAAGGTGCCAATCTTTCAGAGGTAAAGATAAGCCCAGCTGTGTATAAAACACCACCTTCTAAAGGCACGGGTATTCATATGTAGGCAGCCTTAGATGATTGATATCTCCCAGTCGGACGATACTTCACCATTTGGGCTGGGATGTTACTTCTTTTTATAGTTGTTTGTAAGCCAATATACGAATGTGCATCTCAAGTATCAAAATAATCTGTTTTTATTTGTCCTCGTTTTGCTTATGGAAAGCTGTATATTCAGTTTCCTCTTGTTTGTTTTGTGGTTCATTTGGAAAGTGCTTGGTTTGTTCATGGTTGGTAAACGTCTAAACAATCATCCCATGACTCATGCATAACGTAGCCGGTTCCATCCATACAAATTGATGCCCTTGCCAAGTTGATGGATTCCAATCGCTTATCATGTTGTCCATATAAATTTTAGAGTTTTTTTAATGGGTGTCCTATAGACACTTGTTTTCATTCACTTATTCCACTATATATATATATATATCCTAACAATTATTACTTTTTATTATATTTATATACTTTCTCTATTTAATTTTTACCTACCATTCTTTGTATTTATTTCCTTTCCTTAATTAATCTTGTATTTTCAAAAATGACACATGAAATATATCTTAACAAGTGCTATAGTAGACAAACCTATTGTTAAAAACAATGGGTTAAAAACAAAAAAGTCCCTTTGGTATATCTAATATATAGAAAATCTCCTCATGATTTCAAATATACAAAACGACACCTGATAAACTTTAATGAAAAACTTAACGAAATCTGATAAATTTAACGGTAAATTTAACGGAATCTAATAAATTTAACAGCCGAAACCGTCATTTCATTAAGTTTAACGAATTCTATTAGTTTACAATTTAGTTCAAAACATGAGGTGTTATTTTATATGTTTTAAAACTATAGGAGGCTTTTGTATATTAGGTATATCACAGGGAATTTTTCTGTTTTTAAACCATCAAATTATTACCAAAAAAAAAACCCAAAGTCTATGGAAGACTGTCTGACTCGACTAACCCAATCTCGATCAATGATGGCTCCTAATCTACGGGTGCAAACAGATCAAATATGTGAGCCTCACATGATTATTTCGTGTATAGAATAGGATGGGCCCATTTTCAACTAAATTTTGAAACTTCGTTCTAACTTCTGATCTTCTAAAAGTTAATTTCTATGCTCTCAGCTTTGTCATTTATTACTATTTGTACCTCACTTAGATAGATCTGTTGTTCAAAAATCTAATAGTTCATATTGTGCCAAACTATTTGATGAAATGATTTGAACAATTTGAATGATTGGATTTTTGAGCATCTGATCTATCTAAACTTAAGCCAATATTTAATCGTTGTAGTGGCCATTTAACATCCTAAGTACCATTTCCATACATACTTTGTTTTATATATTGAAGACTTTGTATCATAAAATGCTTATTGATTCGTCATTATTGATGTTCCCAATAATAGATTCATGTCCTATTTAACTTAATTTTTTATGTTAGCGGGCCCAACTTGATAGACTTGGTTACACGAGACTTTAGAATGGATGTGTTGCACTGTGCTAAACTGGTTGGAAGGGTTTCTCGTGTTTATTGTAAGTTAACAGGTTAAATGGGTCGTGTCTTGTGAACACATGGAGAATCAAGTCTTGTTTAGTCTTTTTGACAATACATACAATAATGGTACAATATGACACAAGAGTGATGCTTCACAGCTCACTAATGCCTACCCTAAAGAAATTTCATGTTACTTGACTTTAGAGGCAGCGACTGTTGATTGTCAAAAGCTGCTGTCGGTTTGTAGTACAAATGCCATGGTGATTGACTTCGCAAAGTCTTTACTTGATAATTGTATTATTAAAAAAGAATTAACAAAGGTTAGCAAGGAAAACAAATCACACTTTGACAAAAGAAATTGCTTGTTACTTCAACTGCAGACTGCGGTCTTTTTGAACTTGACTTTAGAGGCAGTGACCGATGACTGTCAAAATCTGTGGTTTGTTTGTAATGTAAATGCCTGCTTTTAGTCTTCATTCGACGATTGAAGTCTGAATTCAAAAAACGTGTTTAGAAAAGGGAATTCACTAAGGGAAGGATAAATTGACTGCTTTTATCTGTATTAAAATTGGCAAACTATCTATCAGGTCAAGAGTATACATTAAGTTTCGATTTTTATGCATATAAAGAAAAAAAAGAAAGAAAAAAGAGTGGGAAAAAAAATAATAAGACCTTTGAAGTCTTGTCTATAAAGGGAGGATCCGTCAATGTCTCATTTTTGTAGTTCATACAAGTAAACAAATTAACCAATATGTCCAGCCTCAGCTGAGCTAGACCAAAAGAAATCATGCTTCCAAATTTCATTACAGAGGTTTTCGTTTTTATGTTTATTTTAGTGCTACATAGACTAGCCCCATCATTTGCTCCCAAAGTTTGTGCATCAGATTTTGCTGAAGAGGCCGCTTCACTCTTCAAATGGAAATCCAATTTTGCAAACAAGGATAGTTCCCTCTTCATTTCGTGGAATGTACCGCCAACCAAAGCCAAGAATTCTTCCAGCCCTTGCACTTGGGCTGGTGTTTCATGCAATGTTGATGGAAGTGTCAACAGATTGAACCTCACAAATTCCAGTGTCAACTCTACACTCTATGACTTCCCATTTTCATCCTTGCCAAATCTTGAATATGTTGACCTGTCGATGAATGAACTTTTTGGCAGCATACCAGCCCAGATTGGCATTCTCTCCAAGCTCATTTATCTCGATTTCTCGTTCAATCAGCTGTCACGAGAAATCCCACCCGAAATTGGCTTGTTACGAAATCTTCAAGTCCTCCATCTGAGCCAAAATCACTTGTCTGGTCCAATTCCTGAGGAATTAAGCCATTTAGTCTATCTTACTGAGGTTGATTTGAATACCAATAATATCACTGGCACAATTCCATCTTCCTTGGCAAATTTGGTTAACTTGACATACTTGTCTTTGTATGGAAACTATTATCTGGTTCCATTCCTCCAGAAATAGGAAACTTATCCAATCTTGTCACTGCATTTTTGAGCTCTAACCTTCTTACAGGTTCAATTCCACCTGATCTAGGTAACCTCAATAAGTTGGAGACCTTGTTCCTTTTCCAAAATGATCTGTCCGGTTCCATTCCAGTTGAATAAGGGCAGTTGAAATCACTTCAAATTTTGAGCTTGTTCGGAAATAATCTCATTGGCAAAATTCCAACATCACTGGGTAATCTGACAAATTTGACTGTCCTCCATCTCTATCACAACCAACTCTCAGGCTCAATTCCTGAAGAGTTGGGCAACCTAGAGCTACTTACAGATTTGGAACTAGACAGGAATGAACTGAGTGGTTCTATTCCTAAATCATTTGGTGATCTGAGCAACCTGGAATCTCTGTTTCTGCGTGAAAACCAGCTTTCTGGTTCCATTCCAGAGGAGCTTGGGAAGTTGGCAAAGTTGACTGTGATGGAAATGGATACAAATCAATTCTCTGGTCATCTGCCAGAACATCTTTGCCAAAATGGAACACTTCAAAACTTCACGGTAAGCAACAACTGGCTGACCGGTCCAATCCCTCTAAGCTTGAAAAATTGCTCGAGTTTATTCAGAGCTCGATTTCAGGGAAACCAGCTGACTGGGAACCTGTCAGAGATGTTTGGTATCTATCCAAACTTGAATTTCATGGATCTTAGTAACAATGAATTCTATGGCGGACTTTCTGGCAACTGGGGTAGATGCCCAAACTTGGCAGCACTATTTCTTGCAGATAATCACATCACAGGTCGGATCCCTTCAGAGCTGGGAAATGCATCTCAACTTCATGTACTTGATTTGTCTTCCAATGACTTTACTGGGGAAATTCCAAAGCAAGTTATGATGCTGGCTTCTATGCTCAATCTGTATTTGCAAAATAACCAACTTTTTGGCAATATACCTGAAGAAGTAGGTCAGCTCAAAAATCTGCTCTCTCTTGACCTGTCAGGAAATTTCTTGCGTGGGTCTATCCCAGAAAATTTTGGAGGTTTCCAGCAATTGTTTACCTGAATTTGAGCAACAACAACTTGAGTCAACAGATTCCACCTCAGCTGGGTGAGTTAACTCGACTTTCTATCTTGAATCTGAGTCATAATTACATCACAGGAGAAATACCATCTGAATTCAGAAGTTTACAGAGTCTAGAGATATTGGATCTTTCCCATAATTACCTCTCTGGTTTCCTTCCAAAGGCTTTGGCAGAGCTGCCCGGTTCTTTGCATATTAACATATCTTTCAATAACTTTGAGGGTCCAATTCCTTACGGCAAAGCCTTTAAAAATATCACCATAGAAGAACTGAGGGGAAACAAAGGTTTTTGTGGCAATATTACTGGTTTACAAGTATGTGAAAGTCCTCAATTGAGTAGCAAGCATGTAAACGGTAAGGGGTTCAATCTTGTTCTTGTAATTGTGCTCCCTCTTCTAGGATCAGTCTTACTTCTTTGTGCATTTTTTGGAGCTCTAAAGTTTGTCGACAAAGAAAAAGAAAGACCACAGAGAATGTCGAGGATGCTGATTTGTTTTCCATAACCACCTATGATGGCAAAGCAATGTACCGAGAAATTATAAAAGCAACAGAAGAGTTTAGCGAAATATTCCTCATAGGGGAGGGAGGTTTTGGAAGTGTGTACAAAACAATTCTTCCACCTTCTAACTTAGTAGCTGTAAAGAGACTTCATCTGTTGCCCGAGAAGGTGTACTTCGACAGTTTCTTGAACGAGATAAGAGCCTTGACAAACATCAAGCATAGAAACATTGTGAAACTCTATGGTTTCTGCTCAAATTCCAAACACTCCTTTTTGGTCTATGAGTACCTTGAGCGAGGTAGCTTGGCCAAAATTTTTAGCGCGGATGAAGAAACCAAGGAACTAGACTGGGAAAAGAGGGTGAACATCATCAAAGGCGTGGCTCATGGCCCTACCTTACATGCATCATGATTGCACGCCTTCAATAGTTCATCGAGACATATCAAGTAACAATGTTTTGCTTGATTCAGAATATGAGGCTCGTCTTTCAGACTTCGGCACTGCTAAATTTCTCAGGAAGGACTCATCCAATTGGACTACTCTTGCTGGCACACTTGGATATGTTGCACCAGGTAATTCACAGTGTTATAATTTCTCTCTGTTTTCAGGTATTTAAGTGTAGATGTTTCACTGATAACATGATTTTCCTTGCACAGCTTGCCTATACAATGAGAGTCACTGAAAAATGTGATGTCTATAGCTTTGGAATCTTGACATTGGAAACAATCAAAGGGACGCACCCTGGTGACATAGTTGCCAATCTAATGTCTTCAACACCTGGAAACATAGAACTCAAGGACCTGTTGGATCAGAGACTTCCGCATCCGACGGAAGAAACTGAAAAGATTCTGATATCCACCGTCAAACTGGCAAAGGCATGTTTACATGTGAATCCAGAATCTAGGCCTACTATGCATATGATTTCTAGTTTGTTATCTGTTGGTGCACCATGTCGCCAACAAGTAGGTAAGTATTAGGTAACAAATAGCCCCAGTAAGGATTTTCTTTTTTTTGGTAACAAATAAATTAAGGTGTAATTTCATTTTGCCTTGAATCTTGCCTCCCTTTCACTCAATATCTCATGTTTATTACTTTGTCTGTGATAGGACAGTGAGCAAAGCAGATGAGCGCTTTAATTGCTAGCCCAGTAGAGTCATGCACATTTTTGGGTGCTATTCAAGTATTTTTCCTAATCATTCTAGCCGTATAAAACATCACGTTTACCTTTGAAAAATTAAGTCTCTATAATATACGTTTTACATAAGCATTTTTTTCCCTAATCACTTCAATTCATCACATGAATTGCCAAACATAAAAGATATACAACATCACGTTTACCTTTCTAAAATCAAATCTCTACAATATAACGTTTTATATCTGAGAACCAAATTGTCTCTAACTAAAAATTACCTAAGCCAAGATTCAGAACATGTTATTGCAACATTATTCTAGTCAAATAATTATTCTTTGCTATTACTCTTGTTCTTTTTTGTAATTTTATCCAAGATACTATTGTTAATTAAATAAAACAAATCGCCCCAGTGAGTTAAACTAAGTCATGATCAACCCGGTATCAGTGGTTCATGGATTTATCCCAAACAGACTCGGCAATCAGCACAGAAAAGCCCAAATTGAGTTTCGAACATCATTGTATCAGTCGTCTTTAGATTTAGACCAAATTGATTTAGACCCAAATTAGCATAGATGAAACCAAAAAATTCGGACCACTTCTCAATTTGTGCGTGTGATCCTTGCACAAGGGCCATGCTAATCGTCTTTGGATGGTTCCAATTTTATCAAATGTCCACTGAAGGCTGGGCTGTCAATTGGGCTTTTTAAGTCGGGTTTTAGCAATTTCAAACTCAATTCACAAATTATATGGATTTTTGGGTTTTGGGTTCATATTAAAAGGATCAAACTTAATTCACACTATTATATGAGTTTCGGAGCCAAATTGGGATAGGCCCAAACTCACAATTAAATACCTAATTTATAGTATATTTTATAATTATGAATTAATATAAATTTATATATAAATGATCAACATTTTATATCGTAATGTGTATAATTATAAATTATAGATATTATTATATATTTTATAATATAATTATACTCACATATGGGCAGGGTTTTAATCAAATCTGAGTCCTTGTATGGTCTAAACTCAGCTCACATTTAGTTTAAATCTAATATTTGGATTCAAGTTTTGCCCAACCCAATTAAAGTTTAGGTTCAATGAGTTTTTTTTCGTGCCGAACAGGTCACACTCGAGCTGACCCAATCCCATTGACAATTCTATTAAAGGAACGCTTAAGGCTGTAGGAAGGCAAATATAATTTCACGTGCACGACCAATGAGGAAACTAGGCCGCAAATAGAAGGATTTAACATTGATTATTGCCATCAAAACTGGCTCAAAACATTCATCATTGAACTATTGAATACATATGCGTTTTGACTAATTTTTCATCCATAAAAGGAGAACTCAACTTCACTTGAATCGTTCTAAATTCTCCTACCCTCTCATCATTTCTTAAATTCCACATTTCCCTTACTAGAAAAAAATAAAAAAAAAAGAACAAACTTCATTTGAATGTGTTAGGAAGAAACACCTCGAGAGATCCCATCAACGAACCCAATATGTAAGTCAGGAATCCAACTCTGATCCCAAAAGTTTAAGTTATTAGGCTTTGGACCCTTATTTATATATTAACCACTCTTTCTCTATCTCACGAATCAATGTGAGACATAACTCTTTATTCATGAGTCTAACAAATCTCTCCCTTTATGAATAACTCCTTAGATTAAACCCAAGTTTATAAGTTCTCTTTCAAATCCACTTTAATATTCAACGCAAGCCCGCTTTACCACCAAGATCACATTTTCTAACCAATCATGGACCCACTTTTCTTCAAAATCCAAACTGAATTCTGAACCCTCAACAACCTTTGGATCCTTGGTCTAATACCAACGGGACCATGGCATATCTAATCCAACATCAGTCAAAACTCCTTGGTAATTCGGGTCCACTATCAACATTTGAATTTACCTTTATTATTTTTGTTTATATGGGTTTGTTTTAATTATTTTATATTTTCTGTTCAGTTGTGAATGATCTTATAAATATTACTATCAATATCAATAATATTCCTATGTTGAATGCACAAATTTCAAGTTTTGGAAAGAAAATCTCTTGATAATTCTTGGAGTAATAGATTTCAACCTTGCGTTAAGGGTTGATTCTCATTCATCTCTTACAGATCATAGTACTTCTGATGAAAAGAGAGATAAGGAAAGGTGGGAGAAATCAAATCGCTTGTGTTTGATAATCATTAAAAAGACCGTTCCAAAAATATTTAGAGAAACAATGTCAGAAACGACTTGAGGACATTGAAAAAAAGTTTGTCAAGAACGAAAAGATTGAAATAAGTACGCTCTTGACATGTCTAGTTTCAATAAAATATAATGATAAAAGTAATATCAGATAGTATATCATGGAGATGTCTTATCTTGTTTCTAAGTTAAATGCACTTAAGTTAGTACTCTCTAAAGAGTTACTAATACATTTGATTTTGATATCTCTTCCTACACAGTTTAACTAATTTAAGGTGAGTTACAACTATCAAAAGGAAACCTAGTCTCTAAATGAACTTATCTCACAATGTGTAGAGGAAGAAAAAAAGGTTGAAACAAGATCAGATAGAGAGTGCTCATTTGATTTCAATCATTAATAATAAAAAGTAAGGGATATAAAAGAAAAAAAAAGATAAAGAAACTATAGGTATGACACTTCAAAAGAAACAACAAAAGAAATTAATTGATTCGGAAAAGAACAGTTGTTTTTTTTGTGGAACTGAAGGGCATAAAAAGAAATATTACACCAACTATCATGCTTGGCGTGCTAAAAAATGTATGCTTCTTAATTTGATATGTTCTGGGATTAATTTAATTTCGATACCTAGACACACATAATGGTTAAATTCTGGTGCAACAACTCACATCAGTATGTCTATGCAGGGTTGCTTAAATTGTCGAAAGTTTAATGATAATGAAAAAATATATTTACGTAGGCGATGGTAAAACAGTTCAAGTTAAGACAACAGAAATTTTTAGATTATTGTTAAAGATCGAATTTTATTTGAATCTTAATGAAACATTTATTGTACCGTCTTTTCAATGAAATTTGATTTCTATTTCTATTTTGGATAAATTTGGTTATTTTTGTTCATTTAAAAATAAAAAATTTAAATTATTTCATTATTTAAAATTGGTTGGTTCTGATTCTTTATTGCACTATGACAATCTATATTTAATTGATACAATTATATTATTTAATGAATCTCTGTATTTGAGTACTAGAGGAGTAAAGAAAAATTAACCAATGAAAATTCGGCTACATTATGGCATAAGAGATTGGATCATATCTCCAGATGGAGAATAAAAATATTTGTGTCAAATGAAATTTTCGATCCCTTAAACTTTACAAATTTTGATGATTGTTTTAATTGTATAAAGGAGAAACAAACCAATAAAAGAAGATTTGAAACCAATAGGTTCTTGGACGTCTTAGAACTTAAGCATATAGATATTTGTAAACTATTTCCTACATCTACTTGGAATGGTCAATAATATTTTATAATGTTTACAGACGATTTTTCAAGATATGGTCACATATATCTCATTTTTGAAAAATTACAATCGCTGGACGTGTTCAAAATTTTTAAAACTGAAGTTGAGAATCAACTCAACCAAAGAATCAAAAGCGTCAGATCTAACCGTGGTGGTGAGTACAATAATAGATATGACAATTCAGGAGAACAACGTTTAAAACCATTTACTAAATATTTAGAGGAATGCGATATCGTCCAACAATGCATCATGCCGGATTCACCCAATATGAATGGTGCTACTAAAAGACGAAATAGAACGCTTAACGATATGGTAAAGAATATGATATGTCATTCTACTTTACTAGAGTCACTGTGGAGAGAAACACTTAAAACTGCAACACATATCGTTAATAGAGTTCCAACTAAAGTAACTCTCAAAACCCCTTATGAGTTTTAAACAGGAAAAAAGTTTAGTTTGAAGCATTTGCATATTTGAGAATGTCTAACTTAGGCAAGGTCTTATAAGCAAAATGAAATAAAAAATTGGATGCAAGAACGGTTAGTTGTTATTTTATTAAATATTTTGAAAGATCCAGGGGTTACAAATTTTATAATCTCATAACTAAATCAATTTTCGAAACAAAAAATACTCGATTCTTTGAAGATATCGAGTTTAGGGGAAAGATATAGTTAGGAACTTTATCTTTAAAGAGAAATATGTTAATATTCCCACAGGTATCATTGATCTTGTTCAAAATTCTATTCCTGATCTTAATCATGATATAAATCAAGACAATATTAAAGAACAAACTGTTATAGAAGAACAAACTCTACCTCTTCAACAACTAATTCCATTAAGAATATCTACTAGAGAAAGAAGAAGTGTAGTGTCAAATAATTATATTATTTTCTCCAAAAATACGAGGATAACACTGGATTGATGGAACATGATCCAATCAACTTTCATCAAACCATGAAAAGTTCAAACTCTCAAAAGTGAATCGATACCATGAATGAAGAGATTAAATCCATGAAAGATAATAATATTTAGAATCTTGTTCCATTGCCAGAACGAACGAAATCTATTGGCTGTAAATGAATATTTAAAATCAAGAGAGATTCGAAAGATAATTTGAAAAGATGCAAAACTCATCTGGTCGATATGAATTTTACACAAAAGAAGGTATCGATTATAAATAAATCTTCTTTCCGGTCTTTTTCAAAAAACTCTTTGAGAATTATAACGACATTAGTGGCGTATTTCAATCTTGAATTACACTAGATAGATGTAAAGATAGCATTTTTCAATGGTGACATTGATGAAACGATTTATATGGTGTAACAAGAAAACTTTGCATTGGAAGATCTAAATAATATGATTTGTAAATTTAAAAATTCATCTATGGGTTCAAATAAACATCTCGACAATGGCATTTCAAATTTTATCAAATGATCATCTCATTTGATTTTAAGATGAATTTAGTAGATGATTGTACATACCATAAGTTCTGTGGGAGCAAGTAAATTTTTTTGATATTATCTATTGATGACATTTTATTTGCCAACAACGATATAGGTCTATTGTATGAAATCAAGAAATTTCTAACTAAGAACTTTGGGATGAAAGATCGTGATGATGCACCTTTTGTGTTAGGCATAAAGATACATCAGGATCACTCGCGAGATATTTTGGGACTATTACAAAAAGATTATATTAAAAAGATTTTTAAAAGATAAACATGTAAAATTGTAAATCGGGTGATACCCCTATAGCTAAAAGAGACAAATTTAGTCTCAATCAGCGTCCTAAGAATGTTTTTGAGAAAAAAATGTAAAAGATTTCTTACGCGTAAGTAATAGGCAGTCTAATGTATGTTTAGATCTATACGCATTCGGATATTACACGTGAGAACTCGAGAATTTATATGTATACTTTGAATTTATTTTGTTATTAGAAATAATACATATATTATACAATTGATTAAATTAAGTGTTTAATTGATTTCTTATAAATTGAAAATAAAGAAATATCCTAGAATGGTGTAGAAAAAAATTCTTATAAGGGTATGTAAATTGGAACAAACTAAAGTTTGGGGCAATATTTGAAGTTGATAGAATAACAAATCCTTAACCAGTAAATAAACCAAAGCTAAAAGACCAATTTAACCCTAAAGCTTCAGCAATCAACCATACAACCAACAAAAATAAGCATTAGGATTTTTTTTTGAGCAAAAAACCGAGAGAAAGAAATATTGGTGTTTGGCTTGAGTAGGAGCAGCTTAGAAGAGTGTACCACCGACTGGAAACATTGACCACCGAGTAGCATAACTTTCTTCTGATCCTTAAGTCTTCTAAGTAGAGAACTAAATAAGTATAAGAAGAAAAATTCGTTGGCCATATCAATTCACCGACTGTAGTAGAGAGCAACGAACTAGACAGTTGTCTTTCTTTCTTTCCTTCTAAAACAAACTGAGGGAGTGGAACTAAGAGTGAGGGAGAGAAATTCGGTTAACTCCATCATCTGCTGATCATAATCAAGAAGAGAAAAGCAAGGAAATGGGAGGGATAGCTGGTGTAGACCTTGAGGAAACAAAGTTAGGAATTGAGGAATCGAAGCAGAGGTTTTGAGCAGTCTGCAATTAGCGGACTTCGGGGGAAAAAGAGGTAAGATTCTGCAGTAACTCTTTGCTTATTTAGTGTAATTGGATATATATGAGCTGCATGTTAAGTTTTAGCATGGAAATGAATTTTGACCGAGGAAAAATTCTGGTTTGAGACTGAGTAGTTGCTGAGCTGAAATTTTGTGGGAATCGAGGGTCATTTGTTGAATTGTAGCTTGCTAACAGTAAAGGATGGAAGCTAATGATAGGAAATGCATGTATTATGCCTACTTTAAGTATTAAAAGAAGGTTAGCTGTCGAAACTTGTGAAAAGTTGGAACTATGAGCTGAAATTATTGAAAGAAACCTGCTAGAAATCTGTTAGCTCCAACCGAGAGTAAGGAAGTTTGGAAACTCTAGCTGTCTTCGGCAAATTTTGGCTTTTTAACTTTCGTATTAAGCTGTAATGTGTCATAAAGCATCTTAACTTCATCAAGTAAAGCAGGAATGAGTATAAACTGAAGTGAACATTGAAGGAAAGATAAGTTCAATCTAGTTGCAGATAGGTTCGGCTGAGAGAAATGAACTTTTGATCAGTCTTTCCTTCGAATTTTAGTTGTGAACTTTTATATGTTCTGTTTAAGGCTACTCTGTAGCTTGATAATCATGTTTTGCATGTCAAGTTGGAGGTAACATGGAAGAAATTAAGGAAGTGGCTGTCTATTAAATTGCCATTTTGATGACTGCTGCATTTAGCTGATGACAGATTAGTATATATGGCTTCTTGGCTGAACCATTTGCTGGAATTAAGTATTACTTTGCCTTGGCTTATGCTGGACCGAAAGCACATTAAAGTACTTAAAGATGTAAGCAAGTAAAAGAATGAAGTTTTGATGAAAATCTGAAGTAATATTGCTGGAAATTTAGCCTTGTTGGCCGAAGGAAGGAAACAGAAGGTGCTTCTAACCGACCATTTTTACCTTGAAAATGTGAGAACTGTGATAGGGTGTTAATTGTTAGTCATTTTCTGATTGATTTTCCTAATTATTTGTGCCAAATATTTTGTTAATTGTCGGATTTTACTTATAATTGGCATTTGGATATAATTGCAGGGGTGGAGTACAAAATCCTGAAAAGTTAAGGATGAGATGTGCAAATATGCCAAAGAGTTACAACCCAATTCCGATTGGAGGACAAAAGCTTCCTATTTTGATGGCCGTTTGGTGCGGTGGCAGAGGAAACAAAAAAGAAACAGGACTCTTTGTAATTAGTCCTTGGAGATTAGGAACAAGGAGTCAGAGGTTTCCTTGTGAAAAGGGAATTCTTCTTATTAGTAGGACAGCTTCGGCTCATAGTTTTTTTGTCCCGCTCCTGCGTTTCTTTTGTTTTCTTTTTTTAGGTCTCTGCTATGAGAACCTCGGGAACATAGCTTTGTTTTAGAGAATTACTTCTGCAATTTTGCATGGGATTTCCTCCATGAAGATGAACTAACTCCTTTTTTCTAGTCAAGGGTTAATTTGAAGACGCGGTTCCAAATATCTGCGAAATCGAATTATTTTACTTATTTCTTTTATTCATTGGTATTCGTACGTTTTCTGGTTTAATTGCTTATGATTGTTTTGTTATTTGAATGTCAAAGGCCCGATATTCGAATTAACCTAATAATCTACTGTCACATTAATTGATTGAATCCGTAATTGTTCTATTGATTAATACCAGTGGCGACTAACGTGATTGGTTTTATGTTAGGGAAACGTATGATCTAATTTAAACAAACCCTCGTAGCGTGTTTGTTAGTTAGGGTTGGGCTTTTCTAATTTTTAATGCAATCGAGGAATTAAATTCTACGGTCGTACTTAGGGTTATTTCTTGATTAGAGAAATAGTTAACGGTCGTACCTTGACTATCGAAAAAGTAAGGAAAGGTTGGTTGTTTATCGCGTGTATGAAAACTATAACCAATCTAGTAATGAGTAATTGAATTAATCTTTGTATCGATGATCAATTGAATGGACCGTATCTGAAAAGTTGCACCTTTAACTAGAGTCGTATTGGTTATTGATTAATTCTTATTTACTTCTATTAGTTGTTTCATTAGTTAGTTAATTAGTTATTTATATTTTTCCAAATATCCCCCATGCTCTGAACTTTAGAGGAAACGAATTATCCCCAATCCCTGTGGATTCGACCCTACTCACCGCTATATACAAAATTTGTATTTTTCTTGAGTAGGTAATTATTATTGCACAGACTCGACACCCCTGTCAATTTTTGGCGCCGTTGCCGGGGACTGGTGCCAGATTAATTTGTTTCTTTTTGAGTTCATCTTGTTTTCATTTTTTATTTATTTTCTCTCTTTTTTTTAATCTAGTTTATGGCTGCTAACATTCCGTATTTTGATAATAGACTGGACTTTATTCCTAAATGGGGTTATGAGACTCGTGTTTTTCCTAATGATCAATTGGCTGCTGCAAATTGTGAAATTTATTTTGCCTCAAGTTATTCAACCGACACATGTCCCGTATTTCAAAATGGCCTAAGTGCTCCAACAGATATTTTTGAAGATTTTTCACCTCAATATCAAATGTGGTATGACCCTTATTCAAACGGGTATGATCAAGGATGGTGGGATGATTCCAATTTTAATTATGCGACCAAGCCAATGAATTTTCAACAGCAAGAGTCTCAACAACCATCATCCGTGTCAGGTATGTCTCTTGAAGAAATGATTGAATTACTAGCTGCTAATACATATCGAACTCAGCAAGAGACACAAGCGATGGCGGATCAAGTGCAACTATTGATGTCCGAGATGGCAGATCAAATACATCTATTGACATCCTGGATAATGCGATTAGCTTCTCACCTTGAAGAATTGCCCTCACAAATCAATATCAATCTTGAAGAAGATGAGAGTGCAATTATCCGGCCAAATGACATGGAACTGCAAGAGTTTCAAGAAAACAGACCTAAAGATGCAGTTGATAAAGAAGTTGATGTGCAAGAAATGAGACCCCATTATCAACTCATTCAAGTGAATAAATCCAGTGAACAATCTCCAAATGCGGTGACATCTCCTCCATTCCTTAATCAATATTCCTCCTGACTCTTATTCTTCAATTCCTGTTAGTGAGATTGACTTTATTATACCAAAAATTTTGAATTTCATGACAGGAATAAATTAAGAGTGGCGATGGCAAGATATCTTGGACCAATAAATGCGCGTGATGGAGGAGTAGTGGAGAATCAAATTATCGTTGACTTGTTTGGCGCCATTTACTAGTCCATGGAAGCCCGTAGCTCATGTGTCAAAATTACTCTATTTACGAGGGCTATCAGGATTATATAGAGGATGAAACATTAAGACGAGCACAAGATTTTATCCTCCATGAACAAAACATGATAATGTCTAGAAAAACGTTAAAGAAAGGCGCTTTGGGAGGCAACCCAAATATTGGTTTTGCTTGTTTTTTGTTGTTCAATTCTTTAAATTTGTCGTTTCTCACTTGGGTACTAGTCGATCTTGATATTTTCCTTCACTGTGACCAGAACAGGTAATCTTGGCGTGCCCACGCGAGGAGGGCACACGTTAATCGTCTCAACCCCAACCTCATGGTCAGAGGACGTTTGTAAATCATGCGTGCCCGCGCCGTGTTGGTAAAAACTCAATAGCTCGCGACGTTCGCAGGAAATGAATCTTGGCGTGCCCACGCGAGGAGGGCACGCGTTAAGTTGCAAAAAATGACTCTCAAGGTCAGTGGACGTTTTATAATCTTGGCGTGCCCACGCGGTGTTTGACGACCCAAAATCTAAAAAAAAAAAAAAAATAAAAAAAAAAATATTTTCCTTTTAAACCTTCAGTTTTTTTTTTTCAAGAATTCAAATTTTGAAATTTTAATTCGAAAAAAATGAAAAAAATTTTGAAAAAAAAAGCCAAAAAACTATTTTTTTTCTTTTCTTTTTCTCTTCTTTTTTTTTTTCTTTCTTTCCTTTCTTTCTTTCTTCTTCTTCCCCGCTGCCTGGCTTCTTCTTTTTCCTTCTTTTCTTCTTCCGCCGCCGCTCGCTCCTTCCATCGCCGCCACCTCCAAGCTCGATCTCACTCCAGCGCCTCTCTCCTTGCTTGGTTCTCCACCACCACAGCCCCTCACCTCGCTCAGCTCTCTCTCTCTCCGTCTCGATCTCCCTCTCCGCGCTAGCCGCCATGGTCGCGGCCACCCGCGAGCCCGTCACCCAGCTGCCGTCGCCGCGCCTCACTCCAACGCCCGCCACCTCGCGCGCTAGCCCCGCTCCCCTGCACTCTCTCATTGCTGCGGCGTCACCACCTGTCTAATTTTGACAGGTGGAGGTATTGAAATTTTTCCCTCATTTAGTATTTCTCTGAATCCTCAATTGCTGGGATATTGTGTCTTTTTCTTGGGTTTCTTGATGGATAAAAATAGGAGGTGATTTGCTTGATTATCTCTTTGCCGTTGAACTGTTTGGGAGTTTCTGTTGCATTTTTGGTACTTGGTTTTTGAGGGCATCTCTGATAGTTAATTTATTTGGGAGCTAGTTAGGGTTGATTTGGGAGTTCTTTGCAAATTGATTCCCAATTTGGTTTCTCCTACTTTCTGGTACTGTTTGGTGTTGGTTGGGATGTCAGTGGTTTGGGTTGCATGTTTGAAACCTGCTATTACTGGACTTGCTGAATTCTTGGGGACATTTGTTGCGATTTTGGATAGAATTGAGTTCATTTGTTGAGATTCGTTGATTTGTTTAGACACTATTACCGTTCCTAGTTTGTTTGATAGGCATATTCATTAGAATTGATTGCATTCAAGCACATTGTTGGACGTCCTCTGCCATTGATTGAAACTGCTGCATTGTCTGGGGATTTGCTGGTTTGATGGTTAGATAAAGTGCACGTTTCATTGTTAACTTGGGCGACATTATTATTGTCAAGTGATTACTGGCTTTATTAGCTTTATTGACTCATTTATTCAGTGCAATTCTAGTTCTTTGTCGCACTCTGTTGGATTTTGGAATTTCTGTTTCCTTTGTTGAGTTGGTTGTTCAGTGGTGACCATGGTGAGCCCCAGATCCTCTTCTCGGTCTAGGACCTCCCAACCTCCACCCCGCTCATCGCGCCGCTGTCGCTTGGACCAAGACGTACGCCGGAGCTCTCCTTCCTCTGCAATCCTTCACTGCTGCACACTACCGTAGCACCATTTTCACTCCACCGTTCCCACCTATTCCATAGCCGCCCGAGACCTTCCACCATGTATTCAGGGAAGTTCCGTTGCCCTTCTTCTTGCTTTTGTTGTTTATTTGTTACATTGAGGGCAATGTACCATTCAGGTGGGGGGAGTTCGACTGGTGTCTCTTTAATTTTCTGCTTATGATCAACAATTGCCTGGCAACTCATTCTTCTATTGCTAGATGTGTTTTATTCTATAAATTTAGTTTCGGTGGCAAGTAAAAGCATGTTGTCTTGGTGAATATCATGAGTTTAATGACTTTGTGCGAATTGTGGTTAACTTGTTTAGGCAATATAAATATTTTGCTAGTAACTGTTGACCTTAGTTCTCCATGTTTAGGAGATGACGTGGGCCATGATCTTTAATTGTCTGGTATTTTGGTTTTGTTGTGAATAACATATGGCTATACTCCGCTAGTGTCGTCACCCAGTAACCGGGAGTTTCACCACAAGTGTCGACTCTCGCGTCAAAAAGTGGCGATATCTACGAGTAGGTGGTCCTGAAGCGATGAAAAGTTGAGTAACTGGGCTCTTTCATCTAAAAATGTCAGAGTTCACGTCAAAAGACTTGAATGGCTTGGGACTAAGCATTTATTCGTTCAAAAAAAAAAAAACAAAACAAAAAAAAAGAAAAAAAAAGGAAAAAAAGAAAAAAAAAAGAACAGATGTGAAGAATATGTAAGCTTATGATCATGTTGGCCTGCCGATCCTTGGTTTTAATGTCGAGATTTTGGTTGTCAGATGGACCAATTGCTGACTGTTGCTAGTTTAATATTTTGATTTCCTAGATGAGTTAGCCATGAATTGGACAAGTCTCTGATTTTAGCAGCTAACCGGGAGGAATATGTCTTGACACTTAGCCACTGAACCTTGATTTTGGAGTAAGCACAGTTTGGCAATAGATGACGTGAGAGCTGGCCATTGTTGAGTTTAGTTGTTCTCATACTTGAGGACAACATGATTTAGGTGTGGGGGGAATTGATAGGGTGTTAATTGTTAGTCATTTTCTGATTGATTTTCCTAATTATTTGTGCCAAATATTTTGTTAATTGTCGGATTTTACTTATAATTGGCATTTGGAAATAATTGCAGGGGTGAAGTACAAAATCTTGAAAAGTTAAGGATGAGATGTGCAAATATGCAAAGAGTTACAACCCAATTCCAATTGGAGGACAAAAGCTTCCTATTTTGATGGCCGTTTGGTGCGTTGGCAGAGAAACAAAAAAGAAACAGGACTCTTTGTAATTAGTCTTGGAGATTAGGAAACAAGGAGTCAGAGGTTTCCTTGTGAAGAGGGAATTCTTCTTATTAGTAGGACAGCTTCGGCTCATTTTTTTGTCCCGTTCCTGCGTTTCTTTTGTTTTCTTTTTTTCGGTCTCTGCTATGAGAACCTCGGGAACATAGCTTTGTTTTAGAGAATTACTTCTGCAATTTTGCATGGGATTTCCTCCATGAAGATGAACTAACTCCTTTTTTCTAGTCAAGGGTTAATTTGAAGACGCGGTTCCAAATATCTGTGAGATGAATTATTTTACTTATTTCTTTTATTCATTGGTATTCGTACGTTTTCTGGTTTAATTGCTTATGATTGTTTTGTTATTTGAATGTCAAGGGCCCGATATTCGAATTAACCTAATAATCTACTGTCATATTAATTGATTGAATCCATAATTGTTCTATTGATTAATACCAGTGGCGACTAACGTGATTGGTTTCATGTTAGGGAAACGTATGATCTAACTTAAACAAACCCTCGTAGCGTGTTTGTTAGTTAGGGTTGGGCTTTTCTAATTTTTAATGCAATCGAGGAATTAAATTCTACGATCGTACCTAGGGTTATTTCTTGATTAGAGAAATAGTTAACGGTCGTACCTTGACTATCGAAAAAGTAAGGAAAGGTTGGTTGTTTATCGCATGTATGACAACTATAACCAATCTAGTAATGAGTAATTGAATTATCTTTACATCGATGATCAGTTGAATGGACCGTGTCTGAAAAGTTGCACCTTTGACTAGAGTCGTATTGGTTATTGATTAATTCTTGTTTACTTCTATTAGTTGTTTCATTAGTTAGTTAATTAGTTATTTTATATTTTCCAAAAATCCCCCATGCTCTGAAGTCTAGAGGAAACGAATTATCCCCAATCCCTGTGGATTCAACCCTGCTCACCGTTATATACAAAATTTGTATTTCTCTTGAGTAGATAATTATTATTGCATAGGCTCGACACCTGTCAGTAGATATGGAACTAGAACTAGCATAACACCCCTATTTCAGATCTTAATACGGTGACATGTGTCATCTTTAAACTATAAAAGACTTCTAAGTTTCAACTCTCACCAACTCAAGCAGCAAACGATGATCCTTTTCTAATGGAGAGATTAAGACAAAAAAGAAAAAAGAAGGATTAGGGTTCTTCTCCTCTCTCTCTCCACGTCTTCTCCTTCTTCTCCTCCCAGATTGGCTAATCTTTCTCGCAATTTCTTATCTTATTTTTCATCTAAAATACTTTCAGTCAATTCAAAGAAATTGGCAGAATCAATTTTACAATAGAATGGGAAGCTACTCAGTTTGGTTTTACTTTTTTCTGTTTGGATTAGTCATACGTGAAAGTGCTATGAGGTTGGATTTTGGGATTTGTGGGAGAAAAGGGAGAACAAGTTTCCATGATGGAGAGAAGAATGGAACCACTGATTTTTTTTAGAGGTAAACTTGAGTTCTATCTCAAACTTAAAGGGGGATGCATGTCATCGTGATCATACTAAGATCTGTTATAAGGTGTTGCACTTTTAGGTAGCATATAATAGAAAGCCATAATGGAGGAGTCTCGTTCCCACCCAATATAGAAGAAAGCCCACCTGAAATATGTACTGGAGCTGTCTTTTCGAGAATCATGTCTTAATTTTCGAAGTTTTGTTCATGGAATATGATTTATTTCTATCTTCGACTATTGGCCTAGCAGGAGCTTTGTGCTGTGCCACCACAAGTTTAGTTACGTCTCATCTCAATGCTTCACTTGGATTTGGACGCTAAGAATGTTAGAAGAAAATTTTAATACAGGGCTCCACCCTTCCTGGCATCTAAATTTTGGCCTATATAAATTATTTTGCTGCATTTAGATGCTGGGAAATGGTCACATCATGATTCATTGAAATTTTTGGCTCACACACTTTGTTGTCAATTGGAGAGCGGTTGCAGCGGTTGAAGCGTTAACCGTCAAGCCAAGGAGAGGGGTTTTACCTTCAAAAATTTTGATAAATTGGACTCTGATCACCATCACGAGTTAGGGTAGACCTCTGGAACCATAGATCACTTATAGAGGTACTTACAAATCACTCACCAACATAACTTTCACATGAGCAGCGGAATTTGAACACACAATCTTTTATGATTTTGTAATTCGTTTTTGCCAATTGAACCAATTTGTGTTGGCATTTTGTCGTTTTATATTTCTTGAGAGTTCTGTATAAGTTGTTTGGACATCTAAACTTGAGAGATTACCAGCACACATACTCTGTGGGTCTAAATGAAATCAAGGCATTTTATAAATCTGTCGTGATTTAGTCAACTATCATCAGTCTAGATATGCCTTGGCCACTAACAACTATTCGCAAATCAGAACATTGGTGGTTGTTTCTAATCACTAGGAGATCTTCATGGTTATTTCTTCGAATGAACAACTCTTGAACTTTCTCTCTACTCATATTATTTTCTATTTCAGTTGATGAACACAATTAGTCCTTTAATTTCATTCCCTGGTTCCATTAGTCCACGTGTGGTTAATTTAATTCCCTCGTCCAAGTGTAGGTAAATGTGCAATGTTTGGCGTCTTTGTCTGCTTACAGCTCCCGTCAAGGAAGGCTATGGAATTTCACTTCACTACTTCTGAATGCATTGTCTTTAACAAAACGCTAAAATCAACGTATGCATAAATTTATGCCGTCAAGTCACTCATCAAATTTTGGAAACAATACTGTATCTCTCTTTTTTTCGTTTAAAGTTTTTTAGTAGTACCTATTGAGCACTTATTAATACACCAAAATTATAGATAACATATCATGTAAATGCATACACTGATAATTATTTCTCTTCTTTGCATTTATATACTTTCTGTAATTAACTTTTTGTTTTTGAAAATTTAACATATGAACTTCGTCTTGTACAGCCTTTCATTTTTACACCGCGTGCAACTAGCGATTTTTTTCTTTTTTTCACTAGGATTGTTACGAATACCTTCTTTCACGGCATGCTCAGCAAAATTGCTTAAAAAGGCGTGTGGGTGCGACTTGTACTAAAACTCTAAATCTCAAAGGAGCTTAAGGCATGCAAGCATACGCTCATTCTAATATGTAAAAGTTTGTCCTCACATTGTAATATGTATACTAGTAGATTATATGCATTATTATTTTCTAGCACTTTAAAAAAAGTTTCAGACGCTCCAACACTTTTCATTATTGTTGAAAATGACACAAACACCCATAACCTAGACTCTCTAACAATTTAAATGTCAAAATTACCCTCAATACATAGTCTAATGATCATTTTGCATTACTTTTTTATGGAGACATCTATACTATTGAATACAAAATCTTAATTTTTTTTTTATAGAAAAACTCACAAAATTGTTTAAAGTTGTAAAATTTCGTTTATAGAATAATGAACAAACCCAAAATTAATAGACAACTCCCAAACAAAAAAATTGAGTAATTTTTTTCATAGACTACTAAACAACTGATCATTCGTCACTATTAGGTATTTCATCCATTATTGGTTGTATAAAAATTTAAGACTAATTTAATTGTAGAGAAAACTAAGTGAATTCAAGAAATAGACTAGGCAAAATTACTACAAAATATACAAGGGGCAATTTCGTCTGCTAGAATAGTTCGTAGGTTTTGTGTTATTTTATTTTATATGTATATATGTGTGTGTGTATGTTAAACTTATTGGGTCAAGCCTAACAAAGCCCAAACTCAACTAATATTTTATTGAGACTTTACATTTAAGCCCCAATTCTGCCCGACTCACTTTGCCCCAATTTTTCAGGCTAAGCGGGCTGAGCTCATGACAGTCCGTCACCGATGCTGTTACGTAAGACTTTGACGTCATCATGCTTGCATCAGCATCCAATATCACCCAATGTCAAATTACTGCCACCTAACATCATATCCGTCCCCATCAAATTCTTCTTTTCCAGTTAGTTAAGCTTCATGCAATTCGATGGCATTATTGTTTCAATTGAGCTAAACAGCTGCAGGGTGACGGAGAATTCCCCTGTGATCGAGCATCGATTAGTTTTAATTAGTTATAGTGACAAAGCAGAGACTCACTTACCACTTACTTGCAATGAGATGTCTCTAAGATACAAAAAAGGAGAAGGTAGTGCCGGAGCCGCGTGTGAATGAGAATGGGCAATTGCCCCTCTTAAACTTTGGGATAATTACACGAGATTGGACATTAATTGTTACTTGCACACGTACTGATAAAACATAGGACAATCCCATAATTCCGGTCGGGGCCAGCCATCCCTTCGATTCGATGTCAAGGAATGGTAAACATAACAAGTTTTTCCTCCCTGATAAGATAAGGCACTTGAATTTTATAACTAATTGAAGCATGGAGAAGACAGAAAAACGCTTGTCCAAGCACCAACACACCAGTCCTGCTTCGTTTGTTTCATTCCAGTTCGTAGTTGTGGTATTATATGGAGAATTTGTTAGTGGTTCTAGGTAATGACGTCAGGGAGAAAAACAAAAGTTGGTTTAAAGAGATTAACAACGAAGATAAAAGGATATAGAAGGCGCAGTTTTGGTAATCCCACTGTTAAGTGGAATAAATAATAAGCCCATTTTTAAGAAATTGAAAATTTACCAGGAAATTAACACGAGCTATAACTGATAGGTAGATTGGTTGCTTTACATATTTATTTAAATTTTGCACAAATTTGTAAGTGTACAACAACTAGTTGGGCCCTTCACTGACACAAAATCAAATATTGAATCAAATATTTAGAAAAATCGATGGTAGTATGGCCAAAGATGATAATTACAAGCAACTCTTACACTTCAGATGCTAATATGGTGTTGACGTAGCATGAGAGGGATGGTGGCAAAAGACATTTCGATGGTAAACGGGGGAAATCCCCGGCCACATTCCTGATGGGACTACATGTTAGCAGAAAATTCTTGGGAGTTACAGACGCAAAAAGAAATTAGGTGGCTCAACGTAATAAAAGCAGGACGGGATGGACTTTGTGGGATTGTTTAGATTTGCTGCCCTGTTGATGGCCACCAGAAAGGAGCTAAATCGTTTCTTGGACAGTAGGCCGGAGATTCAAATTTCACCTGCAGTAAAAAAATTCAAAGAAAGTATCAGAACACCCCTTTAGTTTAGTCAACTAATACCTACTAATTTCTTATACACAATCTCTTTAAGTCGGAGATTCAAATCTCACTTGTAGTAAAAAAATTCAAAGAAAGTATCAGAGCAACCCTTTAATCTAGTCAGCTAATACCTATTAATTTTTTATACACAATCTCTTTAGATTCTGTATAGTCTAGTCTAGTCTAGTCAGCTTTGTCCAGTTGACGGCTTGGCGCTAGTTCTGTATGCGGTTGCTTCCTTTTTGACTAGACTAGACAAAGCGCCAAGCCGTCAACTGGACAAAGCGCCAAGCCGTGTAATTCATCTGGACAAAGCCCCAAGCCGTCAACTGGACAAAGAGCCAAGCTGTGTAATTCATCTTTGTCCATTCTATATTACTGTAGGATAGCAAATGCAACTGACCTCACCATGCAAGTTAACAAATTCACACGGTTTGAAAAATTGAAGCCCAAAGGAAAGCAGGGGGTCCTACTCCATCTGTGGCTAGAACTGGATTGCGATATTTATATCTCGTCATTTTCCCTTCAAATTTCACGATTTTCATTGTAGCTTGTGGAGAGATCACAATATCGGTCCTCCAAGCATCAGCTGCATCAGCACTCTGTTTCATTCCAGTTCGTAGGATGGAGGATTCAATGGTGGTATCAGGTGAAGCAATCGGGGAAGAAAACTCTGTTGGTCCACAGAGATTGAAAACAAAGAGAAAAAGATTTACAAGGCGCAACGACTTTGGAAGTGGGCTCTCACTCCCACTCCGGGGCCGCCGGTTGGTTCTCTTCTGCTATATTATTAACATGTAGGGTCGACAGGGTTGCATTCTTGAGAATGCAGGGCCTGTTGGACAACATTATTACAGGGGCCCTTGCATTGGGCAACAGGGCCTGTATTCTTGGGATGCAATTCTTCATTTTCTTTCTCTGTTTCTTGTGGAGTATTTGTGTGACTCCCTGTCTTTTTGGGATTTTTTAGTACTTTGCTGCGACTGGAGATGGGTGGGGTTCGTCCAAATCTCTCTTATTTGCTGATGAAATCTTTACTACTTTCTGTCTCCATCTCAGTTGCAAACAATTGAGTCCTGTTTACCAATAAAGAAATTTGTGTCTGCATGTGAATTTGTAACTAATTGAGAGTTTCTTGCTTCCTGATTGCAGCAGCGATGCAACATTGAAGCAAAGGTCCAGTATCGAGCCTCCTTTTCATAGAGTCTTCAAATTTTTTATTCCATCTTTACTTACCGTCGTGGCGGTCAAGTATCAGGCGATCTCTGAAGACCCATCCATAAAATTTGCTCTACACATTTGGAGTTTCCTCATAACCATTCTCCTTTATTCCCTGGTGCTATTGAAGTTGAAGCAATCACGAAATCGCCGTAATCGACACTCGAAGATCTTCAGTCGCGTTGCTCTTGCAGCTGGAGTGGTCTCATGTCTCTCGCTGGTATCACTGATTTTACCGCACTTTCATGGCCTAATAGTCCTTTACATTTCCTGGGGATTATTTGTCATCATTTCTCCCTTTCCGGTATTTCAGTGCATTTATAGAGGGCTTCTCACAGGAATCACAATTGTGCTTAATATTCTCGTCGACCTGGCAACAAATCTGTTCACTGGAAGCATTTTTTGTCAGCAACCACCCTTAGAGGGGACAAGACCCCCTGTGTAATTCCTTGACTAGTACCACGCTCTGATTTGTATCATAGAACACTTGGATGCGTAGAACTATTCCCATGTATGTCTTGGTTGGCGTGCTGAACCGAAAGGTTAAAGAATCAGCCGGGCCAAGAGATGCAATAAAAGCATGAAATCCAGTAAATTTGTACGTTTTGGTTATTTCAATTTGTTTGCAATTTGAATTTAGATGAAAACATTTCAATTCTCAGATAAAATAGCTTTCGAAAGCGAAAGCCCTATGAACATTTTAAAGATGGAAATGATTCTGGGATCGAGACCAAATCAAATAGCCACCGTATAAGGAGTCTTCCGTAGATTTGGAATTAGTACTAGTATTAGAAAGGAAGCCTTTTCCCAATTCTAATTGTGGAGAAAGCCTACCTGAAATAGATACAGAGTTAGCAAAATTATGAATACTGTACCTCAAAGAACTGTCCTTTCGAGAATTATGTCTTTACTTTTGAAGCATTGTTCATTCTATATTCTACGCTGGGGATGATTCCGTAAATCTCCCTTGAGATTTCTAATAATTTCATTGAGTTTTTTTAAAATTTAAAAAATTACACTTACCTCCCCTTATTTGATACTTTAGCGACCAAACCTTAGATTTGGTCAAAACTAAAATTCCCTTAGTTTATAAAGTTTATATTAATTTCCAAAATAATAGTAAAATATATAGCACAAATTTAAAGGAATTGTATCTAGTTTTCAATACCTATATTTATTTGTATTTAATAAATAATTATTAAATAGTCTTATCATTATGATAGATAGACTACTGCGTATTGTGCTTTACTCGGGATACATATTCTTTCTAAGTTGGAGAAGAAAATTTCATCATAATTATTTTAAAGTTTGTAGATTTCTAAATTATTGAAACTAGCTATCACAATTTAGTAGTAGTACTAGACAATTTCATTTTAAGTTATTATTGCTGTTGATTCAAAAAAAAAAGATCAACAAAAAAAATTAAATCACATTCAAAGTTGTGAAAAAAAGTCACTAGTTCAACATTTGGTAACGGTAGCTACTAGAGTCAGTATTTATAGTTTATAATCCTGTAGTTTTACTTGCAAAATATATATAAAAAAAGAGGAATAAGAATTGAAAAACAAAAGAAAATAATTATAAATCTCATTCTTTCTATATGCATACCCAATGAGGGATTTTTATTAAAATGGTAAGACTAATATTACCATTTTAGATGAATAAGGGAGGTTGTTATAATTTCTAAAACTTTGACAGAGTTCAGTGAAATTGTTAGAAATCTGGGAGAGGTTTCTGAAATTATCCCTTTATGCTATCTTGGAGTATTGGCCTACCAAGAGCTTTGTGCTTTGAGAGGTCAATGCTTCAATTGCATTCGAAACTAAGAATGTTGGAAGAAATTTTCAACACGGGGCTCCAGCCTTCCCCCGCATCGAAATTTTGGTCCATATAATTTGTTGCATGTAGAT
The DNA here is from genome assembly GCA_023065735.1 of Coffea humblotiana. Classification (NCBI taxonomy): domain Eukaryota; kingdom Viridiplantae; phylum Streptophyta; class Magnoliopsida; order Gentianales; family Rubiaceae; genus Coffea; species Coffea humblotiana. The sequence continues at coordinate 8,398,366 of CM041210.1, read as the reverse complement.
GCTGGGAAGATTCACGCTCGAAGGATGTTGAAAATTTCGGCCTGTACACTTGGATGCGTTCCAGACAAAAAGAAATATCAACATCATCAACCGGGGGACATTTGTTGGTGGGGGGCGGTTTGGATAGAGAAAATAAAAAGGAAAAAAGCTTGGGCAAGACGCGAATTCTCTAAGCACCAGCATTATGTAGTTCTGTGTCATTATTTGAATGCAATTACTAGTTCCAGTTAATGGAAAATTTTACTGTAATCCGAGGTTAACAAGTCGGGGAGGAAAAAAATCAGCCGCTATTGGCAAACTCAGTTGGAGTTTTATTGGGATCAGTTGAGGATAACCGAAGCACATATATTTGTGTGCTGCTTACAGTCGATGATCAAAGCTCCTGAAAATTGGTTTATGGATTAAACAACATGCTCGTCCCGCTCCGGCCTCGCATCACAAAAGCTCTTCTCCCATCATAGTTGAGTCTGTTTATTGGTTTTTTTTTTTTTTTCTGGGTAAGAGATTTAGGCCATCTTGATCCCATTTATTGAAGAGAAGTCCTTGAGAAATAGCTGGGGTGGGAAGTCCGAAGTAGAATAGTACCTGGCCGAGAAGCCTAATTGGTTTTTCTTTGTATGAAATTCCTTTCGGCCGAGTCCCTTGATCGATCAGACTTGCTTGGTAGGGAAGCGTGAATTAAGAAAAAAGTTTCATTGAACCATTTCCTGGAAAAATGTCTTGTGAGTGCAAAGATCCTAGATGTGCTTTTTTATAGGCTACAATCAGTCTGACATGAAACCAATCATAGGACCCGACACCATTTGTCCATTATTTTTAAATATCAAGTTCATTCTATACTAGTAATAATAATAAAACTCTAACAAAACTAATAAAAATAGTACTTAAATTACTACGACTACCCAATTTATTCACTCCTAATTAACTTTGAGCGATCTTACAGATGTAGAATGACAGATCGAAGAGCCAGTTCCTCGTTCTGTATTAGAATCTCCCACTTAAAAAAACTCAGCTCTCGAGTTTTATGGAGAATCTTGATACATGAGCAAGCAAACAAGCCAATGATCCTTCCACGAATCTTATAGGGCTTGAATAACATCACGAAACTTTGCACCTGGTCACAACCAGCAGAAAATCCAGAGAAGATCTAGAACCCAACCATTTTATCATCTACCTTTATTACTAGTATAAGTTTGACAAATTTTTTTGGATGACATGGTACTCTACTTGTGATGCCTTGGTGCAGAAATTATTAATAAATAAAGATTCCTCACCAAAACTAATATTTTCTTGGCTCAGGGAGACAAGTTTGTTTAGATAGGAGGTTATTTGAAATGTTTATTTTAAATAATTATTGTAGTACTTTTTTGTAATGTGATATATAAAAGATAAAAAAAAATGGTTGAAAATTGTGTTTATGATATAAGTAGAACAAAATTTGAATTTTTTTTTGTTATTGCAAATCTTGGTAACCAAACATACACAATTGCATTAAGTGAGTCACTGGGCAACCAATCCAATGAGGATGGATTTGTCAATGGATTTGCTGGTGAAATTGCTAGAGAATAATCGGCAAAAAATTTGTCGATCTTCAAACCCCATAATTCATCCAACCATCTGTTTCCATGATTGTAGAATCGAACTCGACCTCCTTACCATCAGATTCACTAGCAAACTCATCCTCTTCAACATCAAGTTCACATATGTATTCTTGCTCATCGTCGAACATGGCTTGCTGGATTACTGGTTCAAATTTTCTTACAACCACTGGCGCTGTAGTCTCATGGATCAGATGTGGATGTTGAGTGATCTCGAATAGCCAATTCTCATAGACCTGACAACTATGAGGTTTCAGAGGAGAAACTATACGAACATCAAAGTTGTCAGGAGTGAATCTCTTGCTTGTGCACCTTTGGCGTGTGGATACCTTGAAGTAACATGTTGCTTCAAGAGCTCAGCCTAGATCATGAAGAAGGCGTTCCATACTTGTTTCGACATGATCCATGGTAGACTCAAAGTGATCCAGACTACCATGGAATGCATCAACTGACACTCTTAAAAACCTTGACTCCATCACTAAGGTTAGGATTATGATTCGCATTATCAGCCGCCATCCTAGAAGAAATCTACTCTAATACCAACTAATACGAAAGGTGTGAACCAAGGAAAAAGTTTCATTGAATGATTTCCTGAAGACGAATCACAGATTCGCAAAAATGAGAGTAAACTCTCATATTGGTAAAAATCAACCAACTATGCATTATAATTGGAGAAAAAATTCTTGTGATTACAAAGAGCCTAGATATGCCTTTGTATAGGTTACAATGTGTCTCATTCTAAAAAGGAAACAAAACATACTTAAAACCTTAAATGACCAAAACTATGTATTTGGCTGAGATGATGTCTAGTGCCCGACATAATACCAGTTATAGAACCCGACATCATTTGTCCATTATTTCTAAATATCAAGTTCATTACATACTAGTAATAATAACAAACTCTAAGAAAACTAAAAAAATAGTACTAAAATTATTACAAATTTCCAATTTATTCACTCTTAATTAACTTTCGAGCAACCCTATAGATATAGAATGCCGGATCGAAGAATGAGGGTTTCCTCGATTTGTATCACAACTTGGAATTGTTTGAATTCCTTTTTCAGCCACCAACATGTTACTGATTGCGTGATGAATCTGTAAATTGGTTCCATTGATGAGCTGCTAGTGTTCAATGGATTTGAAAATGGCGAGAATAACTTAAAAAATGAATATTTCTAACAATCTCTCCCTTAAACCAAAAGTTTTCCAAACATTCAGTTTAACAGGACTTATTAACTGCACAGACTTCAAGCAGCTTCCTTAGTTTTTGAAATGAGGATAACTTCAATGGTTTGGTTATTATGTCAGCAATCTAATATTTATTTTTGCAGTGGAGAAAATCAATTATTTCATCCCTTGTGAGCTCCCTTAGAAAGTAAAATCTCACATCTATGTGCTTGATTCTTTTATGTAGAACTAGATTTTTAAAGAGTTTGATAGCAGAATTATTATCACAATAAATTGTAATAGCTCCTTCTTGTTGAAAATACAATTCTTCAAGAATATTCCTTAGCCAAATTGTTTGACAGGCACAGGCCGTTGTAGCTATGAACTCTGCTTCAATTGTTGATAAAGTAACAATTGGTTGTTTCTTTAAACACCACAAAATAGCTGCTGAAACCATCATGAATATATAGTCAGACGTACTCTTTCTATCATCAAAATCGCCTGCATAGTCACTATTAGTAAAATCAAACAGATCTGATTTTTCACCATTCTTGTAGAACAACCCATATTTAATGGTTCCTTGTAAGTATCGAAGAATCCTCTTGGCAACTAGAAGATGTGTTTCCCTTGGGGTTTTCATATATCTATTAACAAGACTTATTGCATGCATAATATCAGGCCTTGTGGTGGTAAAATACATGGGGCTTCCTATAATTTACTTGTAAAGGGTGCTTTCAACCCTCTTTTCTTCAGGTTTTTTGATGAGTTTTAAATCTAGTTTAACTGATGTACTAACAGAATTACAATTCTTCATTTGAAACCTGTTAAGAGTTTCTTGCACATATTTTGTTTGAGAGACAAAAATTTTAGCAGCAGATTGCACCAATTCAATGCCCAAAAAGTAATGCATCTTTCTAAAATTAGACATATCAAATTCAACTATCATAGATTTATCAAATTTCTCAAACATGGCACTATCATTTCCAGTTAGTGGAATTAGTGGAATTAATGGGATAGTTACTGGAGTTGTTTCGAACTCTATAAATAGAGCAATTCATGTTATGAGTAGAGTATGAGCTTTACAAATAAATAAAGTCTAGTCTTCTGCTTCTCTTATTATTTTTCTCGATAATTGTATCAGGGCAACGTGTTACTCCCCTCGTCGTTTCGCTAATTTAAAAGATTGATTGTGTAGTTCCATTGTTACAGTAAATTGGTCATAATCTGATGATTTTTTCTTCAGAACGTAGGTTTCAAAATGTAGTAGTTTAAAGTTATAAACCAAAACCATTCCTGTTTAATATTTGTTAGTTTGATTGCTTATGAGAATTTAACTTATATTAGTAGGATTTTCACATGTTTGAACAGTAGAAAATAATTATTATCTTTTTTTTGATAAGTCGGAGGTTTCAAATTCAAAATCTTTTACTTACAATCCCTTCCACCTTATTATTTATGATGCTAAGCATAGGATTTTGAAAAAGTTGCAACCAAATGCAATATGATACAAGGAAGCACATTTTAAAAAAAAAAAAATTTAAACTGACCTACGCATACAATAGCATAAAAACTTGAATGCCAACAATAAGCAATGTTTTGAAAATCGGACCGGACCGACCGGTTGAACCGCAAATCGGCCATGGCACCGGTCCGATTCTATGGCATAGTTGACTTTGCCAGAAAACCGGTCAAAACCCGGTTGAACCGTGAAAACCGCCGAATCGGATTGAACCGGCGGTTTCCGGTTTTCAAATTTTCCTCCTTTTTTTTTACTTTTTGCAAAATGCAGCTACCAAGATTCGAACTCAAAATCTTTGTAATAGAAGACCAATGTATTAACCGTTGCACCATCACATCTTATTAGTTTTTTTTTGATAACTTATTTATATAAAACAAATACTCATATTTCTTTTTTCCATTTTTCTTACAAAATCCCATCCTCTCATGGCTCTTTCTTTTCAATCAAAAACTCTCTCTCTCTCTCTCTCTTTTCTTTTATCACTCCCTTTTTAATCAAACCTCTTTATTTTTAATTTATTGATGTTTTCTTCCATCTTTTAATTTTGTTTTTGTCCATTAAATTGAAAAAAGTTAAAAAAGAATTATTTTTCTTTAACCCAAATTATTTAATGCCACAACCACTCACATTTATCTCATTTTTTGTTTCTTATCAAGTTTACATTTCTATTTTCGATTCTCTTGATTTCCTTCAAACTCCAAATTTTCTTTTTTAAATTGCAATCTGTAAATTCCAAAACATAAATTAAAATTTAAGTTCATAATATCTAAATTCTCATAGACGTAAATTTTGTATAATTTCAAAATATTGTGATATTTTTAGGTTGGATTTAGATATAATTGAAATTGAGATGAAATTTATTTGTTTTAACTTATAATTTAAAATTTTTATTTTTAAAAATCCAAGTTATTAAAAAATAGTAAACTTTTCATCATATAAAATATTAAATTAGTCCATTACATGTTTTATTTTGTACATATATATATTTATATAAATTATTTTTTAAAAAATTCATTAAACCGGGGTTGAACCGGTCCGACCGGTTAAACCTCGACCCTTTCACTTCACCGGTTCAATTAACGGTCCGATTTTTAAAACATTGACAATAAGTAAAGCGTCAAGATAGGAGAATCAATAATTTAAGACACAAATAGTGCTTTTGGACCATATTTATTGTTGCATTTACTTTGATAAAGCAGTCTAGAGGAGTGAATGGAGAAAAGATGAACGAAGAAGGATAGAATTTTACCGATCGAAGAGTCGTTACAAGCATTAATTAGGTAGTTCTAAGCACGTCTCTATTGCTTGAAAAAATTACATAAATAGTTTAACTTATCTTGAAATTATTAGACTCGAAAAAGAAAGCAATAATCTGACTGAAAAACGTGGAGCTATAATGCTTTTGCCTTTGAATAAAAGACACGAAAATGAAATGTTGTGATTATTTCATTGATTAATTACCTAACACTGAAAAGAAATACAAATCAAATTTTGTTACCCGCCATCCGAATACTAATCACATGTTGTGATTTTGATTCAAATCTGAGCCTTGTCTAGGTTCAGATGTGCTGAAGTTGGGCCAAATTATTTGATATCTAGATAATCGTTTACACAATATTGTTGGATGAATAATCTGAGGGTTTAGTGCACTAAGGGTTTAGTGCTTGAGAGTTTTAGCACTATTTCGTTCTTTTGAAGAAGCAAATGGGTTTTAATTAAGATTTTTTAATTGCTTTAATTTATTTGTTGGAAATATGTTTTTGCGAGTGATCTATCAATTTTATCCCCAAAATTTGTAACCGGGTTGTTAGATGGTTTGATTCACAATGAAGAGTTTATTTCTAGGGTGTAAAAACTTGGGTTTTTAAATGTGAATGACCAATTTGCTTCGTTTTAAATGTGAGGGATGAAAAGAATATTTTTACGAAATATGAGGGATGAAACAAGTCATTTTCTTTTAACAAAATGCTAAAATCAACGTATGCATAAATTTATGCCGTTCAGTCACTCATCAAATTTTGGAAACAATACTGTATCTCTTTTTTTTTAAGTTTTTTTAGTAGTACCTATGAAGCACTTATTAATACACCAAAATCATATATAACATATCATGTAAATGCATACACTGACAATTATGTCTTTTCTTTGCATTTATATACTTTCTGTAATTAACTTTATGTTTTTGAAAATTTAACATATGAACTACGTCTTGTACAGCCTTTCATTTTTACACCGCAGGCAACTAGCGATTTCTTTTTTTTTTTTTTCACTAGGATGGTTAAGAATACCTTCCTTCACTGCATGCTCAGCAAAATTGCTGAAAAGGGCGTGTGGGAGCGACTTGTTCTAAAACTCCAAATCTCAAAGGAGCTTAAAGCATGCAAGCATACGCTGATTCTTATGGAGGCTTTGGAGCAACTGATAACATGTTGACAGGGACGGAGATGGTAGAGGCAATTATGAATTACCCCCGCTAATCCCATATATATATATATATATATATATATATATATATATATATAAGTTT
>CM041210.1:8291777-8391455 GCA_023065735.1 Coffea humblotiana | reverse complement strand
TTCATGATTTGTTTGTCAAAGGATTAATAGGAGTAACCTATTTGATCGGTTTAATTCATTGCGTCACGTATACTAACACATTTTACACACGAAATCTAAGTCTTCTTAAGGGCCTACAATTCTAGTCTAATCAAATCAACCTAAGCCGTTAGATTGATTTGATAACAAAAAAAAATAAACATCTCAATTAATTAAATAACTAAATTTAAAAAAAAGGATGTGTTAATTAATTAAGTGGCTGAATTTGTTAGACAAAACTTGCTCCAAAAGATAGATGACAAATTATTTACTTATCATTTAATATGATACATACACTCAAATGTATCAGAATTAGTACTTACTAATTTAATAATTTAATCAATTCAAATTTCAGATTTTAAATTTTAAATTTTAAATTTCAATTTTATCAAACACACATTTATTTTGGATAAGCAATAAAAAATGTAAAATAATTGATATAGTACTTTTACTAGTCAACAATCATTGCATACAGGCCAAACTAAAATTTTAAAATAGACGAAAGTTGGTTGCTGTCACCCCTACCTTCTCAACCACAATAAACAAAACATTAATTTAGAATATTTTATGGAATAAGCAACACGTAATAGTGTAAACTAATAAGTAGTAAGCCGTAGTACAAATCAATAAAGGACAGTGGGTCCTTCGTGACGAAATTTCGCGGAAAAGGTTCAATTGGGCCAATTGGAATTTAATGTTATCCTTTTAACGTTGAATCTTCTTCCACGAACCTTCCTTTTGAAACGCATAATTTTTGGACCCACACACTTTCAAATTCTCCACACATACTCCAAATGTGATTACTCCATTTGGATTTGGATTGCGTTTTATTGAATTTTAGAAATGTCCACACAATTTTTAAAATGTTCTCAAAAAGATTTATAAAAATTAACCTCATTTGATGTCCAAAAAATGGTCATCCAGTATACTCAATGGAAAAAATAGTAACACGCACCCAAAAAAGTAAATAAATAAATAAACAACTACGCAAAAGAATGTAAAAACTGATACCTAAAAAAAATAGATTTAGAATATGCAGTTTGTAAAAAAAAAGCTTTGGTGCATATAAAAAAGTGACACCAATTAAATAAATTCATATTCTACTCAAAAAATTAAATGACTAGTGTGTGTATATACATAGAAGATTGGATAAAATGTAAATATATTATGAACGCCAGTTAAAAAAATTTCAAAGATAAAAGGCATTAATCTCTCTTGAGATTCGTAATATTGTATAACATTTTCTTGTGCTTGGTGTTTCGAATTAGACAAACTTTCTTTTTCAATTATTTTAATACGAAACCATATTCATTATTCTTTCTTTCAATAGGTGGAGACGCAATTTTGACAATTTCCTATGAAAAACGTTATAAAGATAAATCAGTTAAATTATTTTTCTACTTTTGTGGGAAGATAGTGGCCAAAACACAAGAATGCACAGGCATATGAGTTATAGTTAACATTGAGAAAACTTGGTTAGGGAGGCTGTAAAAAACCCTAGAAATGCCTAATGTAAAACTAATTTTTGATGACTATGTGTGCAATTTCTTTCCACTTTTTTATTTTAATTTTTTTAGCGAGAGGGAATGTGAAGTTTAAGAAACCAAAAGAGGAAAGAGAGATTTAAATTCAAGATCTCTTATTTCTTTTACTTTGTTCCTCTCTAAAAAAAATCATTTAGATAAAAGTTTTTCAGGATTTTTTTTTACAAAAAGTTTTGTTTTTAAAATATTTTTGAGAAATTTATTTATGAAATGAAAGGATGATTCTGAAAATAATTTAACATATTTTTTAGCATCTTTTTGAGAAAAAGAAAATGAAAGCAAAATAAAAAAAAAATACTACGGGTACAACGGGGAATCCAAAAGGTTACGAGAATCTTCCTCGCTTTTTTCTTACCACTCTCTCTTCCTCCCAGTGGAGAGGTTTTATGACTGTCGTTCTTTTCCAAATACAGTGGCTTCTTCTCCTTGATTTCTGGGCTCTATAAGTAGCTATTGCCAATGAACTTCACAGCCATTCAACTCTTTCTCTCCCCTATCTCAGCTTTGTATACTCTGCCCCCTCTTCTTGTGGAAACTCTTCCCCTCTGCGAAATTTAAGGTAATGATCCAATCCCAGATTTTCTTTTCTGCATTTGATACTCTGCTTATTATGAATCTTGAAAAAATGACTCATTCTTGGTGCAGATTCTTTTCTGCAATTGATACTCTTCTTATTATGAGTCTTGAAAAAATGACTCATTCTTGGTGCAGATCTTTGCACATTTGTGCACACAAGCACCAGTAGCTTCATCCCTTTAGAAATGGCATTTTTTTTCATGGTTGAAATTCTTGGCAAATGTGAAATGTTTCTCATGATGTAGGCACTTTATTGACATGTTATTTCTAAGTTAAAGTTTCAATTTTTTTCGTTTTTCTGTACTCTTTAGAGGATTCTTGGAAATGAAATGTTTGAATTTCTTGCTGTTCTGTGTTATTTCTTTGAATTTCTTGCTTTTCTGTGCTTGAAAAGTGAAAACGACTATTTTTTGCTTAGTTAAGTTCTTGATGTACGTGAGTGGTTTAATTTTCGTAGATCAGATTTTCTATAGAGGACCTTTATTTTTTAACTGAGCTGTTGTGCATTCAATCTTTTTAGCCCTATCTGCTAAGAAGGGAACTTACCCTGCTTGCATTGTTTATTTGGTATATAGACTCAGATTCTGTTCTGCTAATCATCTTGGTTTTTGCTGCTAATCATATAAGTTTTTTTGGGATTACCGCTTCTTATTTATATGCTTCACTAATTCGATAAGAAATGCAGAATGGGAAGCGCAGGAGAAACTAAGTATGGTGCATACACATATGAAAGACTCGAGAGAGAACCTTACTGGCCCTCAGGGAAGCTAAGGATATGTATCACTGGGGCTGGTGGTTTCATTGCTTCCCACATTGCCCGTCGTTTGAAAACTGAGGGACACTATATTGTTGCTTCTGACTGGAAGAAAAATGAGCACATGACAGAGGATATGTTCTGTCATGAGTTTCATCTTGTTGATCTCAGGGTCATGGAAAATTGCTTGATGGTCACTAAAGCAGTTGATCATGTCTTCAATCTTGCTGCTGATATGGGTGGAATGGGCTTTATTCAGTCCAATCACTCTGTTATTATGTATAATAACACAATGATCAGCTTTAACATGATTGAGGCTGCCAGGATTAATGGAGTAAAGAGGTGAGATGGCTCATTTATCTGCATCCTATCTATTGATACATGTTCCGTTAAAACTAGAATTATGGAGCTGGAAGAAATTATAAAACTAGCCAGAAGAAATTATAAAACTTTGTGAAAAATAAAATTGAGTTCATAGATAGTTGGTAGAACATCATTTATTTGGTTTACAGGCATACATATACTGCCACAGAATGTTTTTTGTCTAATAAGTGGATTGTATCAGGTTCTTCTATGCTTCCAGTGCTTGCATTTATCCTGAATTCAAGCAATTGGACACAAATGTAAGCCTGAAGGAATCTGATGCATGGCCTGCAGAGGTTTGTCAATTTTATAGCTTTAGAAGTAGAAAGATGATATGCTTTGTGTTGTTCTTAATGCTTTCAAAGTTGTTGAAAGTTCTCTTGCTTCTTTGGATTTTAGCCTCAAGATGCATATGGCCTGGAGAAACTTGCAACCGAAGAGTTGTGCAAGCACTACAACAAAGACTTTGGCATTGAGTGCCGTATTGGAAGGTTCCATAACATATATGGTCCATTTGGAACATGGAAAGGTATATTCTTAAACATTGTAGTAAATTCAATATAGTTGTTATGCCATTAAAAAGTATAGTATGTTGATATTCTTACTTTGCTTCCAATGTTTATAGGTGGGAGGGAAAAGGCTCCAGCTGCTTTCTGTAGAAAAGCAATTACTTCAACAGATAAGTTTGAGATGTGGGGAGATGGACTACAAACACGTTCATTCACTTTCATCGATGAATGCGTTGAAGGTGTTCTTAGGTGAGAACAATATTGAATAGCATAAAAAGTAATTTTTGGGCTCTCTTAGTTCATTATTGTGGCAATTTTGATCTATATTTGCCTACTTTTGTGCAAATTTTGTTGCTCTAAATATAAGTAGCCTTTTAAAGGAATGCCTCCTAATTTTCTATGCTTCTTGAAGTACGACATCAAGGAAATAGAAACACTCTTTACATACGTCCATATGTCATGGTTTATTAATTTTCATGTTGTACAAGCATCAATATTTTCGCCTCCCTGATAGTGTATAGTAGCAACTTTATTGACAGTTTTATGTTATGAGTAAGAATGGAATCTTCATGAATATTTCAAGGGTTGAAGATCAAAGGTAGAAAGGATAACGAGTCTTTTGTCTGGGGTGGAGGTTAATGAGAGCATTGCATTCTTTATCTAGACTGGAGATGTTATATTATGCTGATAACTCAGCGGCTTTGTCTTTTTATTGTGCTTCTGATGCATAAATTAGAAATGTATTTACTGTCTTATGAGCACTCCTATTTGAGTGTGATATAGCTGCTTCCATTGTAGTGGGAATATCTGAGTGTCTTGTCTGTCTCTTTGCTGTTGCAAGACATGAATCATTCAGGCCCCAACACAAAGGACTTAAACGCACTCTACGATGTATCAGCAACACATTCATTGACTAACAATCATTTATAATTTTCTTTGTGTAGACTGACAAAGTCTGACTTCCGTGAGCCAGTAAATATTGGTAGTGATGAAATGGTAAGCATGAATGAAATGGCTGAGATTGTTCTTAGCTTCGAGGACAAGAAGCTGCCCATCCACCACATTCCTGGCCCTGAAGGTGTTCGTGGTCGTAATTCCGATAACACTCTAATCAAGGAAAAACTTGGTTGGGCTCCAAGTATGAGACTCAAGGTACTTATATCATCTTTGTACTAGAGAATTATAAGCTTAGATTTGGTAAATATGAAAAGCTACCTCCGTTTGCGTTAAAACTTTGACTAAATATTTTGCATTGCAAATCATGTTTGTAGTGTTCTTTGTTTTTCACTTGTATGAATTGGATGATGATAATTGTTTGTAATGCAATTTAATAGGATGGGCTGAGAATTACATACTTTTGGATTAAAGAGCAAATTGAAAAGGAGAAAGGTCATGGTGTGGATTTATCAATCTATGGGACTTCTAAGGTTGTGGGAACACAGGCTCCAGTGCAGCTTGGGTCACTTCGCGCAGCTGATGGCAAGGAGTGAAACTCATTGTTTTGCTGTTTGTGCATAATAAAGTGAATCTCTTTTTCACGTACTAGCTACATTATAGTGGCAGAATAGAGGAATGTAGCATAATTATCTTCTCTTCAGCTGCTATTTGGGCAAACTATATGCTCCTGTGTGCAAGGGATGCCGTTTTGCTCCTGCCTAGGTATCTAGCTATCAGTTTTCTCCTGCCTAGGTATCTAGCTCTCAGTTTGTGATGATGTAAGTCAATATAGCAGTTTGTGCAATGCTTGTCATTTGCTCCTGCTGTTGGCATCTAATGAAGCTATCCACATTCTTCTGCATTTGCTTGTTCATGGACCAAGAGCTATGAGATGTAAATGGATTACTTAAAGTTGTGTAGTATCATAAATAATATCCTTGGATGAGCCTGATCACCAAAAGAGCATAATAGCAGGAAGAAGATAGAAGGTCATGTTTCTTCATTCTTGAAGAAAATAGAAGGGATTTTTATGGCTATGAATAATTGCAAAAATGCTGAAAGGAGAAAAAAGGATAGACGTGGCTAGATTGTCTCTATATAACTTGCACATTGCAGTATGAAAAGATAAGATCTCAATTGAAGGTTAGTGGTGAGTGTCAGGTGAAGAACACCTTCAATTGGGCAAGATTAGGGGCAAAAACAAATACTAGATGCGATCATTTGAAACACTGGATGGTCAAACGTTTTGTTTATTGTGCTCAAACGAAGATCGAGTCATCCAAATTTGTCTAATTGACAAATTCAAGGAGCCTTCAGTCGTTAAATGAAAGTATTTTATGACATGAGAAAGACTGCTAAGCTGTGGATATGCTTCAGCCAAGCAATAGAAAGACAAAGTTGTATGGATATTCTACCACATGAGGTCTTTGTATGCATTTAATAAGGCGCATGGTTACATGTTTGTTATCCTTTGTTTTCATGGAAAGGTTAGTTCCAATTTGATATGTGGGCCAAACTGATAAATGAATAATACGCCAGGAATCACTATACAATTTTAGTTTTTTTTTCAAGCTATACAATTTCAAACTTTTTTTTCTTGGTCCATTTGAGATACTACCATATGCCATTTCCAATGCAATCAATTATACATCTTTATGTATGACTGAACTTCCCTAAAGTCTGAAATAATGTCAAAGAGCTACTAAGTAGTTGGTAAAGTTTGAATTATTGCCCTTATCAGCTCTCCTTGTTATATATATATAGAGAGAGAGATAATTTCAAAAACCTCTCTTGAGGTTTTTTCTAATCACACCTAACACCCCTCAAGTTTCTAAAATCACACTTAACATCCTTAGACTGACAGCCTTCATAACATGTTAGCCCTTTTATGTAAAATAATATTAAAAAATATATTTAGTAGAGGGACTATAGTATTCTTCCAATTTTGCCCTTTTGTAAGTTGATTTTTGAATTTTAGAAGATGAAAATAAAAACAAATAGGGCTACAATATTTATATAGAAATTGAGGGGGTGTAAGTACAATAACTGTTGAATTGTATAATTTTTGTTGATTCATATGATTGTCAGTTTTGAATAGAAAGGAAATAAAAATTTTTGAATGCTGTTTGTTAACCAATTTTTCAAAAATTTTATTTTTGATAATTGAACACCATTTTGGGTATATTTAATATACATTTTTTCATGATTTCAAATGCATCCCAACTTTTTTCTTCACCAAATGAATGATTTTAACCTATTTTCCCTCACCTCTTATTGATTATACTAGATAACAAGATAAAATCGTAGTTAAAAAAAGATGGATTTTTATATTTAGATTGTCTAAGTACCTCAAAACCTATCTTTGGTTGCATATGTAAAAAAAAAAAAAAATGCCCAAAATGTGCCCAAATTTTATGGCATTTTGGTTACTTTATTTTTACATAATCAAACATAAATGTTTTTTTCTTTTTCTTGCCTTTTCCTGCATAAGAAATATGAAAAGGGCAGAAAAGAATCAACTTAATTTATATATATATATATATATATATATATATATATATATATATCAGGCTATATGTTACACCAACGTTTCAAAGGGTCCCTATCAGGCTATATGTAAGGATGCCTATAATGCATGCATTATACAAGACGTTTCATAGGGGCCCTATCAAGGATGCCCATAATGCATACATTATCCAAGACATTTCAAAGGGTCTTAAAGTCTCACTGAAGCAATTTGCAGGAATGGTTCCTAGCATAATGTAGACACGTGCTTGGTGATTTAAATTACCTTCACAAGTCACAGGCTAGATTATCACTCCCAGGGAGTGGGACATATTCCTGTGCTTATCATTTTTGGCAGCAATATTGTGTACGTTAATGAAATTATCACCACTAGGATAGAGTGGAAAGGTACCAGAGAAACACACATGCTAAAGCATATGCTTATCTTCGTGGACTTTTCTGAAATTACCCTGACAATTTTTGTAAATGAGAAGAAATGGATTTGTTGGACAGAATATCTTCACAAAATTTCAATTTAGACTTCAAACCTATTATCAGCACTATATTATCTACTGTTGTATAAAAAAGAAAAGAAAAAGGTAAAAAACTGTATTTGAAGTTTTTGATTCTAGGGTATATAAGTATTCAAAATTCTTGCATCTTCAAGGAATTTGAAGGCAAATTGTTGCATTTGCTTGCCTCGCCTATTAGTTTTTTCATCAAATTTTCTACTATTCTTATGAAGAAAAATGCCACTCAAATATATTGCTTGTACAAAAGATATGCTTTCAATTGCAAATTGGTGAGAAATGCTATAGAATGAAATTAAGTTTTCCCCTCCTAAATGGTAAGAGGCTGAATTAGCAAATTTTAATAGCTTAGAGAACCAAAAAGAGATAGCTAACAGGAAAGGAACCAAAAGTACACCTTTTCCTACTTTATGTTCAGGGAGTTTCTCAAAACGAGTAAAAGTCTAATAGTCAAGGTGCAGGATGGCTTCAAAAAGGAAGTTATGCCCTTCAATGCAAGAGCTAAACAAATTAACAAAAACAGAACACGCAAGGAAAGAAAAAAGAAAAAAAAGAACAGTACTAATATGATAGTCAACTGCATACTCTGTATCATTGTATCAATCACTCGAAACATATGTATATTCATGAAAATCTACACCACCGGTTACTTTGAAGATACTATAGAGTTCCAGCTCAGAAATTAGGATTACAAGTTTCTATCCTTATACGACATTAACAATGGTGTATATTGTGCCGAAAGTTTGGGGTAAGTTCATGAAGTACAAGGTAAAGTAGATGGATATCTTCACTAGTTCAGATGCCTAGATCATGAAATACTGGATTGGCTTCAAGCTGCTCTGCGAATCTCACAAGAATCTCCTTCAAGACAACCATGAAGTTTTCTTCTGATCCTGAAGTATTTTTTGTTTCCTCGACATCAGCAAAAACCGCATCATAAAGGAGAACTACCATCTCATCAGCTGTAAGAGGTGGCAATCCCAAATCCTTTCCATTCTTCTGAAGAAAAGACCTTATCAACTCTTTGGTTGTTTTGGCATCCGCTTGGCCATTCTTTTCCTGTATCATTTTGTCCACAACATCATTCAAGAGCTTTTGATTAGCCAGAACCTGCATTACGTTCACCGCTTCCATATTAGTTACATTGTTGCATAGATATTCAATACTACTCTAGTTTCCTAGATGGATTATGAATCTGCTGCACGATCAATAAGCAAAATGAATATCTTAGTTTTCAGCAGATGATGAATATACTTCCTCAACACATAGGTATGTATTACAACCATAACTGAAGCAAAAATAACACGATAAGTTCTGTAAATGTAAGAGAAGGTAAAATATGGTTGAAAAACAGAAATGGTCATTTAGCAGAAATTTTAACTTATGCTAGCTTAGAATATCGTTCTAGTATGCTAGGGAGCATAACCAGTTTCTTTGATGGGAGGGCAGGCTGCAAAGTTATACTTTGTGAATTTATAATACCATGGATGAGTTTTATTGTTGACTTACTAGGGCAACAGCAGCCCATCTTCTTACAAAACTTGGCCTTCTAAGATATTTTCAGCACGAAGTTTCTTGTGTATCAACTACCCCTCAGTATAACTTATATGTCCAATATAAGTAACTAGCACTCAACTTTCCAGGCCTGCTTAGCTATGAAGAGAATATGTCGGCCACAAAATTTTCCTAAACTTTGGTCCAAGGCCTCATTTTCCATACTTCGTTGCTATCTTCTCTTTCCCTTCTCACTGATTATCTGCATTAGTACTCCCCAAGATACACTTAGTAAATTCAGCAACCTGGAAACCATCCAGAGTCGAAATTCTCGATTTAGTTATTCATCATTAAACAACTTCTTTACAGCCTACTACCTTATCCAATAACACACGTTTCACTCAATATTACAAAAGATAAATAAATTAAAACTTTTCACTCAATATCTCAGAAACTCGCCAACTGTTGGGCCCACCAAAATGCAGTACCTGGATCAAGAAAGAAAGAAATTAATATACCTTGCGCAGCTGAGATCCGTTAATGATCTTCACATTTTGTACGACAACAACATGGTTTTCAGTAAGAGCATCTGCAAGTTCTTGGAGCACAGGCTGCAATAGCTGTGCAAATTGTGCTTGCCCCAATTCTTCTTCACCTTCAGCTCCATGCTTCTTCAGAATGTCACTTAGTCGAGGAAACTCTGAGAACAAAAAGAGGCCTTTCAAAAAACTGTGGTTTACTAAGTAAAATAAGAAATAAAGTTATGGTTCAGATAGCTGAAGTTACTATATCTGAACCCAAGGAACATATTTAAGCTTATGCACTAAGTCCATGAAGAAACAGAAATTAAACTCGATTGGTAATATCATGGGAATTTTAGCAGCAATAAATCTAGATGGTCTCTTCACTTATATTTTAACCTTTGTTTCTCAATGAAAAGGAAATTAAATTATACAGTTGGGTCCTAAATTATAACACAATATACTGGCCAATCTCAAGACTAATAATTAGGTATTAAAAATCCAGCAATATACAGATAATTATACTGATTGTATACATGTATATCAAGTACACTATATTTGATCAGCAGAAGTTCAATTAACTCAAAGCCCCACTTTCAGTACACAACCATCTCTGGATACAACCCGGGATCTTACATTTATGGCATACCACAATAAAGAGAAAAGCCTCTCAGTTTTTATAGTGGGAAGTTGTATTTTGATCAGTATTTGGTCTATCTATTTAACTTATCATGGTATTTTTTTTTTTAAATATAGTAGTGCATATCGAAGCCATGAAATGTAGATAACAAGAAGAGGTTTACGGCATAGTTTTAAGATATATTAATGCACACAAATGCCATGAAATTCAGGGAACATTAAAAGGTTTACGAACTAAATGATGCTGCAGTAACTGAAAATTAGTGAGATTCTTTGTAGGAAAGAAAAAGCAGCCAATCGTCCGGTTTGCATCTGTTTAAAACAATTAACATAAGCATGACAATATGACCAGACGAAAAATTGAGCCCTGATTTTATACAACTAGGTGCAAGCTGTGGCCCAAGTGGTTAAAAGCCACTATTCAAAGAGCTCTTGATGTTCAACAAACATTACAGCCAAAGCACTATGCCTGTCCGCCATCCCTTGAAACAGTAATTCGATGTACTCAAAGATACCAACAAAGTACAAATATACAAATGCTTCAATATGGAGGAGAACATATTGAAACAAACTGTCCAATAGTCAAGTTAAACAGGCATCAAGAAAATAGAATAAAAGACCAGAAAGGCCATAAAAGATTAGGGCGTCTAATTCAGAGTCTTAGGGATGGAGATACTGCCCTTATACTCCTAAAGCTTATTTACTAAAGTACCTTGGTCAAGGAACACCATAAAGATCTGTCACTTGTAACATGATGAGATTCTATCCCAGGCAACACATCAAAAAAAAACTAAGAATAGTAATTTTTGGCGTCCCTCTCAAATCTGTTGTCATTTAATTATATATGTTGTGTATATGAACAAAATAGAAGTAAATCTTTTCACCAGGTGAGCAGGCAAGCAACTACAATTGTGTGAATTACTGTTTCTGAGACTCTTACACTACATGGAAATAATATTAGAGAAACAATAAAACTTAGGTTAATAAATTAAGTAACTGTTCCCTCCATAAGTATGGATGCCCATACATCAACCAATTTGTTCAATTGTTTCTTTCCTGTCCTAACCTCTTCTTATCAAAATCAGCAGACTGTTGTTGCATGACAAACTATAAAAACTAAATGGAATTTCATGGAGTCAATTGACATATTGAAAAACTAAAGAATATTATACTGTTTGGAAGTTTGAAAACATAGTTTCTTGAAGATTCATTTGGTGCTTGTGTAACGCTACATGCGAGACAGAAAAATTCAAGATTTACAGGCTGAACAAAATATTTGAGACTAGAGAGGAAAGTGCACATGGACATGTCAAATAGTTGATATCATCTTAAATTACCACAGCCTTTTCCCTCACCCTTCGCCACCAAAATGTGCCATAGATTCTTTTCTACAGGCTAAAGCCCCAAAACGGCCCAGAAGGATTAGAGGTATAAGCACATCCGATAACAACAAGAGAAACAACAAAAGAATGTAAATGACTTTATGTCCTGTTATTCAAGTACTCAATAAGAAAAATATTCAAACAACATAAGGTCAATTCAGAACAGTAAATATGGTGCAGAATTCGACATGATGGCTTTAACGATCATGGAAGTGGCAAGGAAAAAACTCAAACATTTGTTCAACATCGAACTCATTATTCAAATAAGCCCGATTTGTTCTTGAATAAAATTGTTTGAGAGCTACAAGGGAGATACAAAAAAATTTGAGAGATTTAATTTGTGCAGTTTTTTGAGGGAATTGCACCCAAGAGCCAAAATGAGTGAGAGAGAACTGGATTAGACAAAATCTTCATTTACAACTCTATTAATCTTTCAAGACCAAATTAAACAAATAACTGGAGTTTTCAGAGGTTCAAACTGGTCCTAAACTCTCCCAGGCTCTTGGTAATGCATGAGATATGTACAGAACGAAACCGAGACTTGATCTTAAGAAAAACAGAACAGTAAAAGAACCACATACATGGAGAGTGTGCTTAAACCCCAAGACAGTTTACATCTGGAAGGTACAAAATGCAAAAACAGAAAATCAGCGGGAAGATAAGTCATCTCGTCACTGGTGCATGTTATTGACAAAATGAAGTTGGAAGAACAAGCATATTATTAAGTTCTCCAAGCTCCACTCCGAGTCCTCTGTCATTCAAAATATAGCTCACTGATATATGCATACTTATTCGATGTAGATGTGGATAGTTTGATCTACTACTTAGTCAGGCAGGATATGAAGCCGAAACAATTGTAATGTATTGCTTTTGCAAAGGGTATCTTATACATTATACTCTTTTAGTCCTTATCAACTCTGGAAACTGTAGTGATTTTGTTTTCTGAAAAAGTTCAAACTCAAACTGGGCAGAATACTATAAAATTTTAACTAGATCCTAAATCTTCCCAAGAAGTTCACAAATAGCTATGTCATAACTAAAACTCTTTCTTTTATCAAATTCAAGGTAACAAAGAAAAAGAGCACAGGTGCACTATGAAGCTGCCACCTCCAAGTAGTTGCAGAAAAGGCTATGTGTAGCCAATCAATATCTGCCTTACTTCAGCATACATGCAAACAACTAGACATATACAGCAAAAGTTATGGAAGGCCTAAGAATCTAGCTGAATCCAACAATACATGCCATGGCATAGAGCACTCAATGGGTATACTAGATTTCAAATAACATACTTCACACATGGATACACAAACACATGCACCCATAAGAGAGAGAGAGAGAGAGAGAACCTGCAAAGGGAGGAACTCCCATTTCAATGCCCATATGAAGAAGAGCATTCTGTATCTCACTCTTCCTAATCTTTCCTCTATCTTCTATGTCTAAATCTGTGAAAAGATTCTCAGCCAACATCGCAAAATCATCTTCATCCTCCAAAATTATTCGAAGTGCCTTTCCATCCAAAATTGACAAGACAATCGGATCATCTGAATATGAAAATGTAAAGCATAAGACCTTTATGATTTAGTTTCACCGACATTAGGTATTTCTTTCTGTCCAGATTAAAAATAAAAAAGAAAAAAACGTAGAGCATGTAAGAGTCAGACAGGGGAAATCAACCTAACAGCATAGTTGCAAAAGGCTTAAACCAAAATTTGTTTTTAAAAAAAAACTAAAGTATTTTATTTAGTTGCTGATAGTAAGTGGACAAAATGATGCCTTGATGTTATGAGTCGCTCAACTTGATGAAGCAAACTAAAGAAAAAAGCCTTTTCCAGGTAGAATTAGAAATGGTAGAACATCGCATTTCTAGTTAAGCAGGTGATTCTTACAAATTAATTGCATGCAAAAGTTATAGAGATTCAAATATTACTAAAAAATGGTGCAGAAGAACTAAAATAAATCAGATTCAAATTTAGACCAATCCATAGACTGATGGTCTGCTTCCACTGATATGCATTTATTAGAAGTAGGGGATCTCCATGTTCCCTTCGGAACACACCATAAACAAGTTGATTGAATTTAGAGTACAGAAGTAGTGATCAAGCCCTTTGATCACACGAAGATTGAAACCAGAAATATTGTGCCCTTCCAACAACTTTCAAACCCGATGTCAATTTCCCCCCACCCCAAATAATATGTTTGGCAAGGATAACTCGAATCAGTAGCTACCACATCAACTCCAGTCATTCACTCTATTCAGAAAAATGGATATAGCACTAGAGGGCAAACATTCAAGCACTCTAATTCCTCAACTCAAAAAGAGAGAAATTAATGGAAAAGAAAATATTTACTACTTTTAAAAGTCAACAGTCACCTTTGAGTTCATCAGCGGCAATCGAGACGTAGTTCTGAAGAAAAGAGGAGGCATTCTCGCGATCTAGCTCCTTAGCGCTGAAGCTACTGAAGTCATCGCCAATTTCGAGACGGCGGAGAACGGCGGACTTGAGGTTCTCCGGCAATGCGAGGCCGAAGAGAGAGGCGGAGACTCTCGATTCTGCCAACTCCAAGAGCTGGGCTCCGGTAACGGCGCCGTCAGGTGACAGCAGACTCAAGTCCACGGCTTTCAGTTGATTTCCGTCCAAAATTGCTAAACCTCCGTCCGCCATTTTTTCCTTTTTCCTTTTTTTTTCGGATTCTTTTTTAGCTCCTGATTTTTATTGACGATTGGAATTTGAACTAGAGGAGAGAAGAGCGAGGAAGTGAACAAAACCGCGTAATTCTGGTCTTTGCTCTCTTTTAAACGGTCAAATGCTTCGGACAGAAGAAAAAAGAAAACAATTTCTTTTCTTTTCTTACCTTTTCTTTTTTGTTTTTAGAAATACTTTTTTTTCTACTAGATTTTTTTTAAAAAAATTATGATAAATTATTATATAAAAAAAAACCTTAATCCACTTAGTAGTTACTATCTCATTTTCCGCTTCACCATCGCTTGATCTTTAGGTTTTTTTTTTTCTTTTGGACATAGTAGAAGGTGATATTTTATTTCGAGTGAATTTTTTTGCTTTGAAGTTAAAATCGTAAGGATTGTTGTTTATGAAAGTCTATATGTCAAAACATATAGGTAGAACCAGAACATGTTCTTTAAGGGGATGAACTTTAATTCAACTAAAATTTAAGTATATAACTTGAAATAATTGTAATTTTTTCAAGGGCAAAAGTTTAGATTTACATAAAATTATTTTAAGAATTTCAACTTTTTAAGGGAGAAAATTTTAATTTTTCAAAACATGGGAGAGCACCCCTCTCCGCTACTCCCTAGTTCTGCCCATGCTTTAGAAAGTTCTACATGTGTAATATTCATTTGTCAATTGCTAATTTTGTATGTGTGAATTACTAATTTTATATACGATAGAATTTCCAAAAATGAGTTAACAAAACCAGTTTTTTGGTGAAAGTTGTTTAATATGTAATTGATTTTCCATACCTGATTTCAAAAATTGAGATCAAATTAAATAATGATAGACTTACAGGTCCCAAAATTGCGAAAATACCTCATATAAGTACAACGTTTGTGAAATTATGCCTAAGGTGTGATGACTAGAGATGTAAAATCAATTCCTTTGGACAATTCTCTTCCAAAAACATGTAAAGAATCCTTTCTTTTTCCTTTTTTTTATTAGGAGGAGCAATGAAGCCTTTGAATTTTGCAAAGAAATATAAAAGAATTGAAAAAAGAAACAACCTAGCCAGCAAATAAGACTAGTACATTAATCTTTTAAGACTAGTACATTAATCTTTTACTTTGTTCACTAGCTATTCACTAGCTACTCACTATCATACATCAACATGTCGCTTGTTTCATAGTTTCTTTTTTTTTTTTTCTGAACACAATAAACCTACATTTACTCTATATTAGGGAGAGGAGAGACCGAAGAGGATCAAAGAGAATCCGAAGGGAACTGAACCACCATTAGTCCAGACGGGTGCCTGCGCACCCGTTGACAACATTTTCAAGAAAGCCTGGATTTTTAGAATATAGGCAAAGGGATTTGATTCCTTAACCTACACCCAAGTAGAGTTTTAAACCTCTCTTGGTTGCCAACTACTATACCTGGTAATTGGACGGGTTGGGCGGGTTAATATTGGGTTTTCACTTAAATGGGTTATACCCAACCCGCCCAACTTTAGATTGGGTTGATTTTGGATTGGGTCATATTGGGTTATCTCAAACCCATGACCCAAATATGACCCAACAAATTAATTAATACATTTTAATACATAAACTTTTTCACATACATTTTAACACACAAAAAAGATTTTTTTCACACATATAAACACATTTTCACATACATAAATGTATTTTCACACACTTACTTCTTAAGTTCCTTGGAAACACATCATAAATAGAATAATATTTTATATTGTTTGTATTGTGAATTTTAGATAATAAATTATACATTTAAATAGATTAGCTAAAAAAATTGTTTACTTTATACTTTTTTAATACTACTAATTGATTGAAACTTATTTTTGTCACAACTTATTAACATTTTTACTATTCATATCTATTTTATCGTAAATTGTAATATTCTATGTATTTAAATTATTGAATGCTAGATTACATTATACTTGAAAATGTAAGTAAGAGACACATAATTTGTTGTATAATAATTTTGAAATTATAGAAAATAAGTTTGTACTTTAGTCCTTATATTCTAAAAAATTTTATGATTTACATGACTCTAGAAATTTTGCAAACTGTTGTGAAAGGTCCATGCATCAGAACTACATTCTGGGGATAATATGCAAATTGCTTTCTTCCATTAAATGACTGGAGACATTACTACATTTTGGTTCTTGGGCTCGCTAATTAAGAGGGAAAATTAATTGTCTTCCTGATTGTAAGCTTCTCATGAAGTTGAAGATTGGAGGCATTTGCTTCAGACGAAATGAAATCGTTGGACTAGCCATGCCCAAGTTGCCATAATTAATCAAAACAAAATAGAATATGCAAGTCAACTATATTGATTCGAAGTTAATATCATGATCTATATACATATAATATATATTAGAAGGTATGTTTTTTATTGATTTGATACAGTTAGATAATTCATCACCTAATTAATTAGAATCATCTAGGATCATACTTGATGCTATGGTCCTATTAATCTTTTAGAATTACCACAGCTCTAATATAAAGCAGAAAATATTATATGCTTGTAAAAAGTACTGGTATTGGTCCCCAAAACATTATTAAGGAAAATCCCAAACTTTTTAAGAAATAAATGAGAGGAGAATTCATGAACTATTCTGACATTTTTACCACAAAAAAAAGAAAAAAGGGGACGAAAACAACATACTCTTAAAAGGCATAATAAATTATTATAAAAGTTGAGCAAGTTTAACTACTGTTATAAAAGTAAAACAAGCACGAGTTTTTATTTCAAATGTCTTTTTTCTTTTAAATAAAAATTAAAAAATTGATTGAAAAAATATATATATATATATATATATGAGAATTTTGAATACAAATTAATTAATGAATTATTAACACATGTCCAAATGTAAATAGTTGGGCATATATGTATTAAATCTTGTATTTATTATTTTGAATTATTTTTAAATAAGTTGGGTATTGGGTACCCAAATAAAAAATCCAACGCGCCCAATGAATAAGTTGGGTTGTTCTTATCTAATCCAATAAAACCCATAACCTAATTGACCCAACCCATCCTTTAAAATTAATGAGCGGGTTGGGCGGGTTGTTGGGTTTTGAACTTTTTTGCCAGCTCTACCAACTACTGTAGGAGGAGTTGGTTGCTTGTTTCATAGTTTCTTGCCAATATTTTTGAAAGGTGGTTTGCATAAGGACATTCTTGATAAGGTCCTCTTTTGGACCTTCTGGGCTTATTCTCTAGTGCTTATATGTATTTGCCAAATGCTATGAAAAATTGGCCTAATGGGGAAACTGTAAAGAACAGCCCCTCAAGGTTTTAACAAATTGCCTCCATTTGGATTTTTAACCGAGAAGTTTTGCGTAAAACATTGTAGACAATGGAATTTTAATTAATTTTTTAAAATCACCATTGGTCTATAAATTATTTTTACGGCTTATTTTTATCCAATTGGGTATTGCCGTATTCATGTACACTTGGAAAATTTGGTTATTAAATAGCCAATTAAAAATTACCACGTGTCATACACACTTGGCTATTTGGTTATTCGTCGGCCAATTATATTTTCCCGGATGTCAAAATGAGGTGTTCCAACCAATTAAAATTGTTGGGGTATCTCTACCAATTAAGTCATGCCACGTCACATATTTCCTATGACTTGGAAATTAAGGATAAATATCTAAATATTTGTTTCTTATTAAAGAGATAATATTTAGAATTATTTAGTCCTTATATATGCCCTATATACTGCAATGGTTCATCCAATCAAACGGTGCCATGTCATATGTCTACGTATCCGGCCAATCGTAAGAGACATTTATTGGGTGCTATATCTTTTATTAATAGAGATAATATTCAAAGTAGTGCAGTCCTTATATGACTGCATGTCTTGCAAGCCAAGCAAATTAGTATACGTGTGTTCAACTCTACCCCATGCTACAACTATAAATAGGGGTCTCTCTACCAAATGGAGGACACACAGACACACATCAGGAGGCATCTCATACGCAAGTATTGAAGCTCCAAGTTACGAAGGTCTGGGTTTCAACTCTCCAAGTCTTCCATATATCAAGGCTTGAGTCTCCAAATATTTTCAAGTTCTTCAAATCTTCCATATCAAGATTTGAAGGAATCGGTGGTTGATCCAAGTACAAGCTGCGAAGCCCTTGGATTGGCGTTCGAGAGAAGAATCGAAGGAACTCTCTTAGTTTGAGAAGATTCAGGATTGTACCATATCCTTTTAAATTTATAATTACATATTTGTCGTGTATCTTTCTTGTCTTTTGCAGACTTGAAATTTTAATCGCGTACAAATTTTTGGCACGCCCGGTGGGACCATCTCTGCCTTCCATCTCTTCTCTTCGAATATTCAACTACATACATCACCAATGGCACCAAAGAGCAACAAAACCATGATTGCACGTTCCAAACCTGTTCAGGAAGCTGCACATATTTGCCACCAATACCCGCGCTATTGGTCCTGTGACAAGGAGTATGACGAGAGCCTCCACCCAAAGTAGCATGGAAGCTCCATCGGCGTCAACTCCCGTCTTTGGTTCAACATCGCCAATGAGCTATTCTTCCACGGTGGGGATCGAAGACGTTCCTGCCTCGATTGAGAAGGCTCTTGCCATGCTCGAACTTGGATCCGAATCCAAATTTTCTAAGCATGATGATGATTCATCAAGCACCGGATCAGCCTCTTCCATGAAACTCTTCAATCAAAATTTTTTATTGAAGATCCCGCGTCTCTTCTGCTGCAATGCCTGCTATGATGACAAACACTTTAAGTCTTGAAGAACAAGTGTCGAACATGTCCAAGATGATGGAACCATGATGAAACACATCAAAGACCAAGATGCTCTTATCGCTCAACTGCTCACCCAGAAAGATCACGCTCCCGAAGGAAGCCAGGCGAACACTAAGGAACACCAAGAGCGTGAAATTCCCTCGTCTAAAGGCAAGGATAAGGTGAAGGAAGTATATGTGACCGCCGATGGAACTATCCCCGTGGAACAACTGAAGGAACTTGTTGAAGGCGTGATCAAGGATAAAAAGGAGGGTGGTTCAAAGTCAAGCTTTACCTACTGCAAGCCTTACACTGCTAGAATTGACAACCTAGCAATGCCTGCTGGATATCAACCGCCTAAATTTCAACAGTTCGATGGAAAAGGCAGTCCAAAGCAACATGTGGCCCATTTCATCGAGACCTGCAATAATGCTGGAACCTATGGTGACTTACTAGTCAAACAGTTTGTTCGATCTTTGAAGGGCAACGCGTTTGATTGGTACACTGATCTCACTCCGGGTCCATCGACAGTTGGGAACAGTGGAGCAAGAGTTCCTGAATCGCTTCTACAGCACTAGAAGAACCGTCAGCATGCTAGAGTTGACTAACACTCGCCAATGGAAGGATGAACCTGTGGTCAACTACATCGATAGGTGGAGAAGTCTGAGTCTTAACTGCAAAGATAGACTGTCTGAACCCTCTGCTAGAAATGTGCATCCGAGGAATGCATTGGAGCTTAAGTTACATTTACAAGGTATACGTCCAAACACATTCGAAGAACTGGCTACTCGTGCTCATGATATGGAATTAAGCATCACGGCCAATGCAACTGATGGGCTTCCTATTCAAGCTCCGAGCGCAACCGCATCGTCAAGGCAATGAAAGACAAGAAAATAAAAAAGGGGCAAGCTTCCTTCAAGACTCAAAATAAAGAGTCCATGGCAATAAATACAGCTCCCATGAAGATTGCTACCAAGGTGAGCCGAAAGGTCACCGAAAAGTTAGATTCCTCCCAAAACAAGTCGATAAGAAGACCCACTTTGAAAGAGATGCAGGAAAAAGAATACCCATTTCTTGAATCTGATTTACAAGGAATGTTTGATGATCTTTTCAAAGAGAAACTTCTTGAACTTCCTGACATGAAGCGCCCAGAGGAAGCCGGTCAGGTCAATGATCCAAATTATTGCTGTTATCATCGCTGATTGGCCACCTCTCACAAATGCTTTGTCTTTAAGGACAAAATTATGGAATTAGCCCGTCAAGGAAAAATCCTCTTGAAGAGGATAAAGTATCGGCAAACAAACAACAATAATGTTTGGGTCTATGTGTTGCCCGATAGAAGTTCTATCCACATCAAGTAGTACTCTGTCTGTAAAAAAGAGAGTTCGAAAAATCTTCAATTGAAAATGTCATTGAAGATGATAATGAAGGATGGATTTTAGTCACTCGAAAGAGGACTTGCAAGCCAAAAATAAAGAAGTACATCTTTTCGAAAAGCATTCGTTCGACAAAACTAAAGTGATAATGAAACAACGAAATGCAACAAAGGAACGAAAAGAAGTGGCCGCAACACCAGTCTCTTCTCATCCCTCCTTCAAGGGGTTCGACAACCCGTGACGTTGAGAGAATTTATGCCCAAGGGTATTTATGTGATGATGATAATAATTTTACTTCTTGTAATGTCGTCAAAGTGAAAATCCTCAAGTCACACAAATTAGCACTGAATTTGAGAAAAAATCAAAATCGATAAATCACCGGTGGATTGTGCAACGACTATCGTTTTTATGATGACGATTTAACAGTTGATTTCAAAACTCACAATCGACCTTTGTTTGTTAGTGCATATGTCGAGAACAGAAGATGAATCGGATACTCATTGATGGGGGATCTGCTGTCAATATCATGTCCGTACGTGCTATGAAAGAATTAGGAATTTCAAGTGATGAGCTCTCCCAGAGCCGCCTCATGATCCAAGGATTTAACCAAGGGGGCAAAGAGCGATTGGCCTCATAAGGCTTGAATTGCTCATTGGCGAATTGTCTTCAAGTGCATTATTTCACATTATTGACGCCAAAACCTCTTATAACATGCTCTTGGAAGACCCTGGATTCATGAGAATGAAATTATACCGTCTACTCTTCATCAATGTTTCAAATATTGTCGAGACGGTGTAGTTAAAAAGGTTACTGCAGATGATAAACCTTTCACTGAGGCCGAGACTCACTTTGCCGACGCCAAATTTTACCTTCAGAAAGAAGCAAAAAGAAAAGAATCAGTAAAGGAAGAAAGTCAAGATTCCAAAGTACCTATTTTGCGTTATATTCCAAAATCAAAGAGAGAAGAAGGTCAGTCTTCTTTTATCAGAAATGACGCATTAAATGTTCCGCTCACCAAAATAGAGCCTGTTAAAAGTGAGAAAGCGAACTTGCAAGGGTTCGTCCGTCCCAAAGAAGAACCTGCAGTGGAACATTACTCATTCCAACTAATCGACCCAAGAAGGTTTTGATCCAAACGCATATAGACTTCTTTTGCTAAGGCCGGTTATAACCCAAATGAGAAGCATGCATTGGGCAAACTCCCTCCTGAAGTGACTGGCGAGAAGACTCATGGATTAACACCTACGCAGAAAATGTTAAAGAAAGAGGCTATAATGTTGAAAGTTCGTCGATGGGTCTTGGTTATCAACCGCCTTCTCCTGTTCGTATAATGATCAAAAGGGCAAGTTGTAACTATGTGAACGAAGAAATGGAGGTCACAAGTCGAAAGAGGTCTGTTTTCGACAGATTGGGAAATGAGTCAAAGCGTACTTCTGTGTTCGACAGGCTCGGCCGCAGCAAAAAATGTTGAAACCGCCCGTCTATAAGAGATTAGGCAGCAAAAAACAAGAGTACCAAGTTGTCAAGGAAGAAAATCTTACTCCAATGAAGAATGGTCCAAAAACGAGTTTCCAATTTCTTTATGCATTATGGAAACTTGTTTAACGTAAGGATCGAAACCATCTTTGAAGAACAGGGTCAAGAAAGTATTGCTCTTGCCATCATATTACAATCAGCGATCCTGAAGAAGAAGAAGAAGATGCAGATGACGCTCCCGCTGAACTTGAACAAGGAGTAAAAAATACAGTCGATATGTTAAAAGAGATTAACCTTGGCACAAGTGACGACCCTCGCCCAATTTACATAAGTTCTTGTATGACGCCTGAAGAGGAGAAAAGTACGTTGATTTGCTGCTCGAATTCAAAGATGTCTTTGCCTGGAATTACTCAGAAATGCCTGGTTTGGATCCAAGGATCGCTGTTCATAATTTGTCTGTCAAGCGAGGAACAAAACCTGTCAAGCAAACTCAAAGACGCTTTCGACCCGAATTGATTCTCTGATAGAAAATGAGATAAATAGATTATTGACTGGATTCATACGAGAAGTGAAATATCCAACATGGATTTCAAGTATCGTCCCTGTGAGGAAGAAGAATGGGCAAATCCGAATTTGTGTTGATTTTCGAGACTAAATGAGGCTTGCCCAAAGACGATTTTTCCCATCACAGAATTAACGTAGATGCTACAACAGGACATGAAGCACTGTCTTTCTCGATGGATCGTCTGGCTACAATCAAATACGCATGGCAGCTGAAGATGAGGAGCTCACCGCCTTCGCACTCCCAAGGGATTTATGCTATAAAGTGATGCCGTTTGGTTGAAAAATGCTGGAGCGACATATCAAAGGGCAATGCAAAGAATTTTTATGATATGCTCATAGAAATGTAGAGTGCTACGTTGACGATCTTGTGGTAAAATCAAAGAAGCGAGAAGATCATATTCAAGACCTTCGAAGAGTTTTTCAACGCCTTCGGAGATACCAACTGAAAATGAATCCTTTGAAGTGCGCATTTGGGGTCACTTCTGGCAAGTTTCTTGGTTTCATCGTTCATCAACGGGGAATAGAGGTCGATCGATCTAAAATTGATGCCATTGTAAACATGCCTGAACCGCGAAATATCCATGAATTGAAGAGCCTTCAAGGAAAGTTGGCTTACATCCGGAGGTTTATCTCTAATTTGGCGGACGATGCCAACCTTCAGTCGACTGATGAAAAAAGGGGTACCCTTCGAGTGGGATGAAACGTGTAGAAATGCTTTTACTAAGCATTAAAACATACCTATGAATCCCCCTGTGCTAGCTGCGCCAATTCAGGAAAACCATTGATCCTCTATATTTCGCTCAAGAACGATCGGTTGGGGCCTTACTTGCTCAAGAAAATGATGAAGGTAAGGAGAATGCACTGTATTACTTAAGTCGGATGATGACATCGAATGAGTTGAATTACACACCCATCGAGAAGTTGTGTTTGGCACTTATATTTGCCATTCAGAAGTTGAAACATTATTTTCAAGCGCACACTGTCCGACTCATATCCAAATCCAATCCCATTAAATATGTCATGGCAAAACCTGTACTGTCGATCGACTTGCGAGATGGTACCTTCAGTTTCAACAATTCGAAATTATTTATGTACCTGCGAAGGCTGTCAAAGGGCAAGTATTGGCAGACTTTCTAGCCGATCATCCATGCCTGCCGAGTGGGAGTTGACTGATGAACTCCCCGATGAAGAAGTGTTTGTGTCGAATCTCCGTGGTCGATGTATTTCGATGGAGCTGCTCACCGCGATGGAGCTGGTGCGGGAGTTGTCTTTTATACTCCTGAAGCGATATATTGCCGTACTCTTTCACTTAACACGTCGGTGTTCAAACAATGTGGCCGAATATCAGGCGTTAATTCTCGGGTTGGAAACGGCTGTAGACATGAACAGTTGCATCTTAGAGTTATGGTGATTCAAAATTAGTGTAAATCAACTTCTTGGTATTTATGATGTCAAGAAACCTGAATTGATCCATATTATAAGTATGCAAGACAACTCATGGGATATTTAGACAATGTCACTATAGAACATATCCCTAGAAATTTCAACCAACAAGCTGACTCTTTGGCAAGGGTGGCGTCAATGATCACTCTACCTTCTTATCGAAATCAAATTTCAATATGTCAAAATTGGGTCATACCTCCGATGTTCGATGAAGAAGATAATGGTGGAGAAGAAAATGCTTATCATATTTTTGTCCATGAGATTGAAAAGGAGGATTGGCGTCATCTCATTATTGATTACCTTAATCATGGAAAGTTACCAGAAGACCCAAGAAAAGGGTCGATATACGTCGTCGAGCGCCACGTTTCATTTACTACAAAGGGACGCTTTACCGAAGGTCATTTGATGGAGTTTTCTACGATGTCTTGGAGAAGATGAGGCCATGCAAGCAATGGAGGAGGCTCACTCTGGATATGTGGTGCTCATCAATCTGGTCCGAAATTACACTTTCGCATTAAAAGAATGGGATACTACTGGCCAACGATGGTGAAGGACTGCATCGACTTTGCTAGAAGATGTCAAGCTTGTCAATTTCATGGTAATTTCATCCATCAACCTCCTGAACCATTGCACCCAACTGTGGCTTCTTGGCCGTTCGATGCATGGGGTTTGGATATAGTTGGACCACTTCCAAAATCTTCTGTGGACATATCTTCATTTTGGCAGCTACAGATTATTTCTCAAAGTGGGCTGAAGCAGTTCGCTAAGAGAGGTCAAAAAGGAGAATGTAGTGGATTTCATTCGTTTGCACATCATTTATCGGTATGGAGTCCCACGTTATATCATCACCGATAATGGTAAACCTTTTTGCAATGTAGCAATGAATAACTTTGCGAAAAGTTTCATTTCAAACAATACAATCTTCCATGTACTACGCTGCTGCAAATGGACTCGCTGAAGCATTCAACAAGACCTTATGTAATCTGTTGAAGAAAATCGTGGATAAATCGAAAAGGGATTGGCATCTTCGAATTGGAGAGCGCTTTGGGCATACAGAACTACTTTTC
The DNA here is from genome assembly GCA_023065735.1 of Coffea humblotiana. NCBI lineage: Eukaryota > Viridiplantae > Streptophyta > Magnoliopsida > Gentianales > Rubiaceae > Coffea > Coffea humblotiana. The sequence continues at coordinate 8,366,297 of CM041210.1, read as the reverse complement.
GAACTCCCACGCAAGCAACCCCATACGCGCTTGTTTATGGTGTTGAAGCTGTTCTTCCACTTGAGTGTCAAATACCTTCGCTAAGAATTGCGATTCAAGAAGGCTCAGTGAAGAAGATAATGTTCGTCTTCGTCTTGAGGAGTTAGAGCACTCGACGAAAAGAGATTGGAAACTCAACAACGGATTGAGTGCTATCAAGCTCGTCTTTCAAAGCATTCAATAAGCATGTTCGACCTCGCTCTTTTCAAATTGGAGAGTTAGTGCTCGCCGTTCGGAGACCGATCATTCTCACTCATGGCGGACAAAGGAAGTTTACTCCTAAGTGGGATGGTCCATATGTTGTTCGAGAAGTGTATACGAATGGTTCATATAAATTGGTTGCTGAGGATGGATTAAGGTTGGCCCCATCAACGGCAAATACCTAAAAATACTATGCATAATTGGAACAGCATGTTGCTCCTGGCCCGCATGAGCTAAAACTGTGGATGGCAACCACCAATAGTGTAGTATGTGGTTAAACTGCTGAAACACTCCACCAAGTCTAAGGTGGTAAACAAATAGATACTCCTGCCCGCATGAGGTTAAAATGTGAACGGCAGGAACTACGTGTGACTTGATTCCCTTGTTGGGATACGTAGGCAGTTTGGAGGGCAACTTCTAAGTTCAGTTACACCTCCTAAATCAAATTTTTTCCTTGCAAAAAAAAAAGAGTCTCTTCTTTTTCTTTGAAGATAAAATGCTAAATTTAGAATTCTTTTCTCTTAAAAAAAATAAATAAAAACAAGAGATAAAAATGAAAAGCATTTTATTATTCATTACAAAAAAAAAAAAAAAAAATTCAGGAAAAAGACATGGTGAAAAGTCTAAATGTCAAATTTGTAGTCCACTACAGCTATTTTACATGATTCCAGTGCAGACTTCATTCTTCAAGTTCCTTCACTGCGTCATCAGTCAAGATGCCGGTACTTTCAATAGAAGAGAGCTCATCATGTGCTCGGTTATTTCAGTCCGGATCTCTTCGAAAGTTTCATACTTTTGATCGATAGTTGAGCTGATTTCCAGGCCTTGTTTCTCCAAATTGATAAGTTCCTGTTGCAAAACTTTCTTCCTGTCTTCAATGGACTGCAACTTTTCTTCAAGACTTTGCAGATGACAAGTTAGTCTTCTTCCTTCGCCTTAACTCCCGAGTTGGGCGGTCACTTTGGAAAGGAAGTTCTGCATGTGTTTCTTTACTCATCTTCTCCCATGATGAAGATGCCAAAATATCATATGCCTCCGCCTTGGCAAACAATTCTATCAGGTAGTCTTTTAAAGGGAGGCCATTCGTAGGATCCGTCTTGCAATTTCTGCAATAATTTCCTCTGCGCACTCTTTTAAAGAAGAGATTTGCTCAATAGGAGTGTCAAGAATCTGCCCGCGAAAATCCATCCACAAACTCTGCAAGTACTTCCTTCGATGCGCTGGATCAATTTTTGCCATGAAATTCTGAGACCATGCTACCTTAGGTCTTTTCCGGATCTCGTGCGAACCAGTCAATCCTTCTTATGCATTGATGAGGTACCTCCACTGGGGGCAAGTTGTTTTGGAATGCTGATAAATTTCATCACTTTTGTTTGAAATTGTATCATCAGTTTCAATTCAATCGGTGAATTGGTACCAACTTTCTTGACGGAATTCAAGAAACGGGGCTAAAAAAAAAAAAAAAAAAAAAAAAAAAGGAAAAAAAAAAAAAAAAAAAAAGGTTACAAAAAAAGGGAAAAAGGAAAAAGAAAAATGGAGAGATGATTACCTTAAGGGGCGACACTCTAACCAACGGTGGTGTGAAGGAAACCTCCTCCAAATCAGAAGATGTCCTCTTCTTCGATCGGTTCCAATGACGGTCTTGACTACTGCTACCGCTCGCCAACGAATGGGTTCCTCCTTGGGTAGATCCGATGCCCTGAACTTGAGTCCCTTCCTTTTCTATAGCCTCGATAGAATCAATCGTCCACCGTTTCAATTTCGACATCTTCTTCTATGTGAGTCACGGATAAGGATTTTGAAACTTTGGGGGCGTTTCTTTGTTGGAATCACTGGTTGCGCCTCTTTGATGGATTGTCGAGAGTCCTTGGAAGACTTATTTTTCGTGACAATGTTTTTCGAGGGACTGCTAGTAATTTTGTTCTTCCGCAAGGTGGATGAGGTAAGACCCGTTACAATCTCTACAGCTCCATTATGATGCATTGACTCATTGGCGGAGGTAACCTTACCCTTCTTCGATGATTGCTGAGGGATCTTAACGGTGAATTTAAAGGAAGTTGAAGAGACACTATTTGACCGAGTTGACCACCAGGCGTCATAGTCTTTTGTGATCAATGGGTGCTTCCTGTGCGTGGGTATAGTCATCCGAGATCGCGTCTGCGTGCGAACTGAGGAATCCCATAGTTGAATAGCCTCACCCAAAGTATAAGTGTGAGTGATCTCTTTCAAGTTGTTGGGAATGTCCTGACAGAAGCCGAATTGTCTGCTAAACCTGCAAGGATTATATTTTTCAATAATAAAAATATTGTCCTTACGTAGAGTTAAGTGGCACGAGCGTTGACTAATAAAGTAACTCGTGAGTCTCGATGATAAGGATCCATCGTCGATCAACACTTTTTCTTCATTCTCGGTCCAGCACAGTTTAAAAGCATCAAGGGATTCACTTCTTTGAAGATTTCCTCAGCTTCCGATTTACCTAAAATATTGCCATTTTCTCACCACTAAATCTCGTCATGCGCGCGTGGTGGCTACTCACTTGATTATTCTCATAATATACGTCAAAGTATTGCCAATCCAAGCATAGACGTAATGGATTGGAAAAGTTACCCACATTCTCCAAGTTAGGGGCGTAGACGATCTCCCTCAACCCATGATATATACTCGCAAGGACGGGAATTGCAAGGCAAAATTTCTTCCCTGTGGCCATTAAGCATGCAACCTTGAAGACACTTGGGCGAATGCGATCGACCTTTTTGCTTGGCAAAAAAGAAACTTGCATATCCAACACGCTATGAATGCCGCATATAAGTTTCCTTTCTCAAAGACCCTGGGATGTTCAATGCTTAAAAGGGACGTCGAAATCCTTGATATCGGCAAGGATCATGAGGCTCTACTTCCAGAAGGGTTATAGGTCATCTTTGGTTTAGATGTGGTCTTTCTTCTATTCGCCCTGCTCGGAGGAGCCCTATACCTAGCCTCTCCTTTGAACCAGAAGCGAATCCAGTCTTTCATCCTTGGTCATTCGTCCAAAGGTGGTAGTAAGCGGAAAAGAGATGCCTGCAACTCTCAGGAGAAGTGGCTTCCCTTCTTTGTCACGAGTGAGAAGCTCCTGCGCCGAAGGAACAACTTCATCAAAGAACGAGCCATCGATCGAAAGGCCACCAAGTCGATAAAGGTCCCAAAGTGTGATGGACAACTCCCCAAGGCGTATGAAGTGTATTTGTCGAAGGACACCAATATTTGAAGAAGGCTCGCAAGATATTTTCACAGCGGTCGTAGGAGTATCTCGACGCGTAGACAGCTTCAAATATGCCAGTACGTGTGAGTACCTCTTTATACCTTCCAAGGATGTCCTCGACCCATTCCCAATAATGAGAAGTAAAGCACGCCTCGCCAAAGAAGACGAAGGGATCTTCCATGTAGTTTTATCAATATTGAATCCTACAAACGGAAGCGTGAATTTGGCTATTTCTGGATCTCCATTGTGAAGTGATGAGTTTAATACGACCACTTCTTCTTCCCTCGATGTAGTGGAGAAGTCGAGGGTGCCACCACTTCCTTAGTCCACTTTAGTCCAATCTTCGAGATGAAAGCATCCTTCAAGGGGTATGAAAGACTCAGCGAATGGGCCGATTGCTGGTTTATGAACATGTAGTGACAAACTCTTTGATTGAGGTCCACCCCGTTCGTCCGTCAATGAAATATGTGGCAATGGCGTGGCGTAGTACTTGATTTGCATGATTGCTGGAATTTGGTAAAAGAAAATATTAGATAACGAAGGGAAATGCTTGCAAAATTTTGGTAATTAAATTACCTAATTAGTTGCCCTTTTCTCAAGTTCCCGAAATTGTGTCAAACTCTCCTCCAAGCGCGGTTTCGGTTATCTACAAAGGAGCAAGTTAACAAAGTTGGGATCCAATCATGTATGATAGTAATATATGGGGTACAAACGGATTGGTATAAGAATTGAGATTGAAATTTTAGCCGTAAGAAATAGCTCTTGGCATTATTCTAATGGATAAATCAAGAGACCAAACCATGTCGGAGATACAAGTCTAAAACACATGATTGGGTAGGAAAACAAATCCCAAGTACCGATCATATTCAAAGGCCTCTAATGATGAAACAAGCAAAAGCCTTGACCAAAGCTATTTAATTGACAATTATGACCAAAGCTATTTATTGACCGAAACATCTAATGATGAAACATGCAAAAGCTTTGACCGAAACCAATTCTTGGCATGCAAAAGTCTTGACCGAACTTTCTTGTAACAATTAAATGTTGCTAGTAAAAAGAAAAGAGCTTCAAGTACCTGGTAAGCGAAAAGAAAATTATTGGAGTGCAATCAATGGATGATGATTGATGCTTGCGGCTTCGGCAAAAGGTGATAACTAGCTTCAAAATTGTCTGTATTAATCAAAAGACAGCAAAGCGGATGAACTGGCAAGTAACGAGTGGCGGCGGCAGGCAACCTTTGTTGAATTAGACTACAAAGTACCGACGACAAGCAGTAACTGGAGCTTCACAATTTGGGTGTTTGTGAAATCGCGGCCTTGGTCTTGAGTATTTTATAGTAGAGGGTCTCACCGAAGGCTGACAGGAATTCAAGTCCAAACACAAGTAGAGTTATGGCCTATCCATGCCGTTTTCTTCAATCCCGAATCCACTACTGATAAGAGTTTGTCACGGGCAGGTCAAAAAATTCTTTTAGTTCGCACAGAAGGAATTGGCTGCGGGAATTACGCAGGCTTATTAGAACTCCAATAAGTAGAATTCAAGTCCAACACGGAGCCCTCTGGTCAACTACAGTATGAGAGGGACACTTGCATGGAGAATCGAGTACTGATATAGCTTATATCTTTGAGGGATGGAGGAATACAAATTCCTCTTAGAATTGGAAGTTTGTACCTTATCGGAGATAGGAATCCTGGTCAAGCCTTGAGATGTCACGCATGTATTCTAAGGAGCAAAGAGAACCTGGCGGGTTAATGTAAAGATATCATTTGGCCTTGGGAATTGACGCCACCAGATGATGCATGCATTTAGTACCGTGGCCGTGGAACTTAGAATGCCTTGCATGACCATCTTATGTTGATTCAAAAGCCACGACATTTGCCAAAGCTCTAAGTAAATCCATCCGTGGGCTTTATTCCAACAGTAGACACAAGGCTTTGGTATGAATTAATCCGGCCTCGGGAAATTGAAAGCACTAGTGGTATCCACGTAAACTATCCTATATGATTACAATTCATTGCTTTGAAGTTTGTAAAGCTTGGAGTTTATCCCCATTTATGGGTTTTATTGAAAACTAATATGTCGACAGTGCTCAAATGAAAAAAATGTGTGTCGAAACTTGTCCGTTCAAATCTTGCTTCAGTCTTCGGCATTCGCGAACAAGTCTCGAGAGGGCATTTGTAGACAATGGAATTTTAATTAATTTTTTAAAATCACCATTGGTCTATAAATTATTTTTACGGCTTATTTTTATCCAATTGGTATTGCTGTATGTCATGTACACTTGGAAAAATTGGTTATTAAATAGCCAATTAAAATTACCACGTGTCATACACACTCGGCTATTTGGTTATTCGTCGGCCAATTATATCCTCCCGAATGTCAAGATGAGGTGTTCCAACCAATTAAAATTGTTGGGGTGTCTCTACCAATTAAGTCATGCCACGTCACATATTTCCTATGACTTGGAAATTAAGGATAAATATCTAAATATTTGTTTCTTATTAAAGAGATAATATTTAGAGTTATTTAGTCCTTATATATGCCCTAAATACTGCAATGGTTCATCCAATCAAACGGTGCCATGTCATATGTCTACGTAATCCGGCCAATGTAAGAGACATTTATTGGTGCTATATCTTTATTAATAAAGAGATAATATTCAAAGTAGTGCAGTCCCTTATATGACTGCATGTCTTGCAAGCCAAGCAAATTAGTATACGTGTGTTCAACCTCTACCCATGCTACAACTATAAATAGGGGGTCTCTCTACCAAATGGAGGACACACAGACACACATCAGGAAGCATCTCATACACGCAAGTATTGAAGTTCCAAGTTACGAAAGTCGGGGTTTTCAAACTCTCCAAATCTTCCATATATCAAGGCTTGAGTCTCCAAATACTTTCAAGTTCTTCAAATCTTCCATATCAAGATTTGAAGGAATCGGTGGTCGATCCAAGTACAAGCTGCGAAACCCTTGGATTGGCGTTCGAAGAGAAGAATCGAGGGAACCTCTCTCCATAGTTTTGAGAGAATTTCAAGGATTGTACTCATATTCTTGTTAAATTCATAAATTACACATTTGTCGTATATCTTTCTTGTCTTTTGCATACTTAGAAATTTTATCGCGTACAATACTATCAAAAAGCTTTGCATGATCCGTCTCCAGAATTCATAGAACTATGACATAATTTGCTCGGCCTAGATTTTCGTTGCCATTTAGGAATCAGGTGATGGGTGCCTCTTCTCCAAGAGGTACCCCAGTCACCTTCTCTCTCTCTCTCCCTCTTTTAAGAGGATGAATAGTGATTTCTCACTTATTATCAAGTCACCTTTCTTTGTAGATTCAGTTGGAAAACTCAGCCATAGAAGATAAAATGGTCAATGTCACTTAAACAATTCATTGCTTTAAATTTCTCGGCCCATTCGAATAGACATCAAGGCTCTTAGAAGACGGGACAGAACAAGAAGACCTCTGAAATCTTCCCTCTATTATAAAGTTGGGATAAGCAGTAGCTTCACCTGTAGTGCAGCGCAACAACCTTAGCCAACTTTGAGTTGAGGTTGAAACTTGAGAGTAATCATGGGTTCTTTCGAAATAATCTCCATTTTCCTTCTTGTCCTACTTTTCCCATCATTTCACCCCGAGGGTGGAGCTTCAGCATCTGCTGAAGAGGCTGCTGCACTTCTGAAATGGAAAGCCAGATGTCAGAACCAGAACAATGGCTTGCTAACCTCATGGAATCTTCAATCCATCAATGCTAGCAACTCTTCCAGCCTTCCATGCACTTGGGCTGGTATTTCTTGCATTAATGGAAGTGTTAACAGGTTGAATCTCTCAGCATGGGGTATTAAAGGTAGCCTTTATGACTTCCCATTTTTGTCCCTTCCAAATCTTGAATATCTTGATCTCAGCCTGAACCAGTTCTTTGGCAGCATACCTCGTCAAATAGGTAACCTGTCGAAGCTCATTTATCTTGATTTCTCAGTTAATGAGTTGTCACAGGAAATCCCACCAGAAATTTGCAACCTAAGAAACTTGATTCATTTAGCTCTTGTGCGTAATCAACTTTCAGGTCCAATTCCTCCAGAAATAGGAACTATGTATAATATTGTTGACATTTATTTGGAGTTTAACAATTTAACAGGTTCAATTCCAGCCTCTTTTGGTAACCTCAATAGGCTAGTTAACTTATACCTTTTCCAAAATCACCTATCTGGTCTCATTCCTCGTGCCATTGGAAACTTGATTTCACTTCAGTTTCTTGACTTGTCTCAAAATTATCCTACCGGTTCAATCCCCAAGTCACTAGGCAATTTAACCAATTTGATTCATTTGTATCTCTTTGATAACCGACTTTCTGGTTCAATTCCAAAGAATTTAGGTGATCTAAAATTCCTTACGCATATGGAATTAGGTGAGAACCAACTTAGTGGTTCCATTCCTATTTCAATTAACCTCCGTTTGGATTAGCTGTTTTTTGGGGTGTTTTTTGAAAAATTTTGCTGTAGTAGAGTTTTTAGATTATATTTTAAGATATTTTCAGAAAATAGTTTAGGATATTTAAGAGTAGAAGAGTTTCTAGAATACCTTTTGAAATATTTTTTAAAATTTTAAAAAAATTTAAACTAATTTTTAGATTACCTTTTAGAGTACCTTTTAAAAACTTTTATTATATTTGAAAAACTAATTTTTAAAAAACAGTCCAATCCAAACAGATATCTTCTAAAAAACCAATTTTCTGGTACCATCCCACAAGAGCTTGGAAACTTGAAAAAGTTGTTAGTTTTGGAATTGGATCAAAATCAGTTATCTGGTCCATTGCCAGAACTACTATGTCAAAATGGAACCCTCCAAAACATTACTGTATCTGAGAACATGCTTACAGGTCCAATCCCCGGAAGCTTGAAAAATTGCTCAAGCTTGATTAGGACCCGTTTCAATGGGAACCATTTCCCACGGTGACTTGTCAGAAATGTTTGGCATCTATCCCTTTTTGGATTTCATAGACCTCAGCAACAACGAATTCTATGGGGAACTCTCCAGCAGCTGGGGAAAATGCAAAATCTTGAGAACCCTGATGGTTGCAAATAACAATATCACAGGTGGTGTACCTCCAGAACTTCGAAATTTAACTCAACTACATACACTTGATCTTTCTTCAAACTTTTTATCTGGGGAGATACCAAGGGTAGTGGGGAAGTTGGCCTCTATGCTTGAACTAGATTTACATGACAACCAACTCACTGGCAGTATACCTCAGGAATTGGGAGCACTGACAGGACTTCTTTATCTAGACCTGTCCACAAACTCCTTAAATGGATCTTTTCCAGAACATTTGGGAGATTTGAGGCACTTGTTTCACATGAACTTGAGCAACAACGTATTAAGCCAAAAGATTCCATTCCAGATTGGGAAGTTGACCCAACTTTCTGAATTGGATTTGAGTCGAAATTTCTTCACAGGAGAGATACCATCTGAGTTCCAAAGTTTGCAGAGCCTAGGAACATTGGATCTCTCACACAATAACCTCTCTGGTTTAATCCCAAAGGCTTTAACCAAATTGCCGGGTTCATTGCACATCAATATTTCATTCAATAATTTAGAGGGTCCAATTCCGAGTGGTAGAGCCTTTGTGAATTTAACCATAGAGGAAGTACAAGGAAATAAAGGTTTGTGCGGGAATATTTCAGGGTTACCGGCTTGTGAAAGTTCCCCGTTGATTAAAAAGCATGTCAAGAATAAGGGGAAGAAGCTTCTTGTCACAATATTATGTCCTCTTCTGGGATCATTCATACTTCTATGCGCATTCTTTGGGGGACTCAGATTGCGTGAGCAATGGAGAAAAAGTTCAGGAATGGAAGATAAGGATATGAAGAAAGGCGATTTATTTTCCATATGTACTTTTGATGGCAAAGCATTGTATAAAGAAATACTAATGGCTACAGAGAGTTCAGTGACATATTCTGCATTGGTAAAGGAAGTTATGGAAGTGTTTACAGAGCACAGCTTTCATCAGGCGATGTAGTAGCTGTAAAGAGACTTCACAACATGCCTGAGATGGCAAGTCATAGAAATTTCTTGAATGAGATACGGGCCTTGACAGAAATCAAGCATCGAAACATTGTGAAACTCTTTGGCTTCTGCTCAAATGCTCTGCATTCATTTTTGGTATGTGAGTACCTTGAAAGAGGGAGCTTGGCCAAAATCTTTAGCATAGAAGAAGCTAAGGAACTAGACTGGCGAAAGAGATTAAAAATCATCAAAGGCATTGCTCAAGCTTTATCTTACATGCATCATGATTGTTCACCAGCAATTGTACATCGGGACATATCAAGCAACAACATTTTGCTTGATCCAGAATATGAGGCTCACATTTCAGATTTTGGCACTTCTAAGTTTCTGAAAAATGATTCATCTAATTGGAGTTCTCTTGCAGGCACATATGGATATGTTGCACCAGGTAATAAAGGTTTTTTCTTTCATCAATTTGCTAACTACTAAATTCAAGTATGATCACATGTTATCACAACATTATTTTACAAAATTCCTTGCAGAATATGCCTACACAATGAAAGTAACTGAAAAGTGTGACGTTTATAGTTTTGGGGTCCTGACAATGGAAGTGATGAAAGGAAAGCATCCCGGTGACTTGATTGCTTATCTAATGTCTTCAAGCCCTGAAGAGATAGAACTGAAAGACTTGCTCGATCAAAGACTTCTGTATCCCAATGAAGAAATTGAAAACATTCTGGCATCCGTTCTTAAACTAGCAAGAGCATGTCTACACGTTGATCCACAATCTAGGTTGTTATCAACTGGTGCATCGTCTGTGTAACACTTTGTGAGTAATCGTGGCCATATAAATCTTTTTTTAACCTTTTTTTTGTTTTGTTTTGTTAAGTAAATAGATATAACAGATATGCAGAATCTAATAACTGTTTTTTTTTTTCGGTTTGGTGCCTACATTGGCTCCTGTCAGCTGCTGTGTCTCACAATCTTTCGTTTTCTTACATAGCACCATCAAGCAACAGCACAAGATGACATGATGATGAATATGGCAGAGTTTTTAGCGGCACAAGATTCTGCGGAAAAAAAAAAAAGTTGTGGCTGCTGGCTATGTATTTATATAGAGGTGTAGTACAATGGGCTACTGCCAGTATAGAAGTCTTGAAATGTTCTGAGTTTGTATTTATTGTAAAAATAATCTATTCGTAGCTAGTAATTCAGTGGGTGAATTGATACGAAAAAAATATAAAAACAGTATGATGAACAAGTAGAAACTTTGGGAAAGTGTAGGATACAATATCTTGAACTTATTTGTAATTTAAACTTCTAAAACTCTTCAGTTTTGCTAGTGCGTGATCTTCTTTCATTATCCCCTTCAAAACCAAACTTCATAGTTCAACTAGTCCATAACGAAGACTTTTCCTCCAAGTAATCACCTATTTTTGTCCAGTAATTGATTACTACTTTTTTATAGCAGCTGTTGACAAAAAGTATTTATTTAAGAGGGCTGATATATATCACCAAAATTTCATCACCATTTATCACCATACCTTAAACATGAGCAAAGCCACGGCTTCCCATTTCCTATTACTTAATATTACGTTAACTTCCTATATGCGCTTTTGTACTATTTAAGTTTATGTTTGAACAAAATCTGTCTGTGCCTAAAGTGCATTTTGTATTTATTTAGCTAATTACTTTGAACATTTTGATCCTGGTACCATTTTGTTCGGAGAGATATTCTGGTCCTGGTACCATATCCTTCGTTAGATATAAGCTCTCAGGGGAGTATATTTATAAATATCAACCAACAGTATGGTTATGTTAGACCAATGATATTATTCTAAAGGGAAAGCGACAACATGACTTAGTGACAAAAATAAATTCAAAGACAAGCCTACGTTCTTGATTTTAGAAATTTCATGTTTGTATCTGTCATTTAATAATGTCATAATTTTTTAATTTTTTTTTGTAGGTGGACTCATTCTAAAAGGATCGTAAAATATCTCACAACTTGCACCTAAATAATAAACAGTCAAGACTAGAATGAAATAATCTGTGAATTTTTCATTTAGAAAGTACTAGCTATCTATGACATTGTTATTCCAAGTAGAAACCTTTCAAAAAAAATTATCTTTCTTCTCGTGGTCAACATTTATTTCAATTACGTAAATGCAGATATTAATATCTTATTTCGTAAATACTATATATTGATAGCCCTAAAATAGCTAGCATTAAACTGCTTCAATTGATTAGAATTATAAACAAATGATTTATCTAACAAGTTCGTCGAGGCATTCGGTAGTCAAGTCTCCAATAGATTTTTTTTCTGGTGGGTTGTCGGGTTTCCAATGAAGAGTGAAATTCAATGTGAAAGTGAATAAAGGAAGACTACAAATGTGATTACATGCATTTCTGTGTATCATGAAGTGTGTATCAATGAGTGCTAACGAGCACCTATGAGAAAAATCCATTGATAGAAACCCTTGACTCATCTTAGCCCTCTAATGTTTTTCAGATTAGAAAAGGCATATAAAAGTGGTTATAACTGATTAAAGACTGTTTGATATTGATAGAGGAGAAAATGAGGAAAGGAGATAAAGAGATGAAGAATTGGCAATGCGGATGGAAATGTTGGGGGGTAGACATCAGCAAAGACTAGGGAGGGTTAGTTCAATTTATAATATATTTTAAGGTTGCAAAAACTAGTGCTAAATGGATTTATTTAAAAAGAAATAATACTTCGACATCAAGGAAATAGGAATCTCAAAATCTTGGGGCTACCACACCCATTCCCCATGGGTTAAAGTTCTTGGCAATTATGAGAGCCATATTCTGGTACCATCCCACAAGAGCTTGGAAACCTGAAATAGTTGGTAGTTTTGGAATTGGATTAAAATCAATTATCTAGTCCATTGCCAGAACTACTTTGACTCAAAATGGCACACTCCAAAACATTTCTGTGTCTAAGAACATGCTTACAGGTCCAATACCTAGAAGTTTGCGAAACTGCTCAAGCTCATGCTCAGCACTCATTTTTGGTCTATTAGTACCTTGAAAGAGGAAGCTTGTCCAAAATTTTGAGCGTCAAAGAAGAAGCCAAGGAACAAGACTGGCAAAAGAAGTTGAAAACCATCCAAGGCATCGCTCATGCTTTATTTTACATGCATCATGATTGTTCACCAGCAATTGTACGTCGGGACATATCAAGCAATTGTACGTCGGGTCACGTTTAAGATTTTGGCACTCCTTAGTTTTAGTCTTTGATCTTCTGTCATTATCCCTTAAAGACTTTTCCTCCAACTAATGTCTTTTTAGCGTCCATTAATTGAATACTAAAAAATTTAAAAAGTCTAAGTAAACTCCTTGACTAGATAATATGCATCAACGCTCTTAAATGAAAAAAGATTTTTTTATTGCATTCCAAAGGACTTTTTCAGTCAAGATGATAAATATATTCAAGCTCTTAAATGATTTTTTTTCGTCAACAACTGCTTCCAAATTGTAGTAATCAATTAGTAGACAGTTACTTCGAATAAAAGACTTGGATAGCTAACCTCATCTTGACTGAAAAGTCTTTTGGACCTTTGACAATAAGGCCCAACAGTAAATTTGTTGAAAATCAACCATGACTATCGGACTTTTGTCTCACAACTGCCCACCACTAATTTTGTTTCACAACATCGACTGTTTTCATCCAAAATGTCTTCAAGTTGATCCTAACATGTTGGACCTTCGCACACAAGGACCCAATGTTATAATAGTATGGCGCCAATGGCTACTGGATTGATCTTGACGGTTGGCCGGATCTTTACGAACAAGGGCCCCACTTTAAATTTGTTGAAAATATATCTTGACTTGAAAGTTTTTTATGCCTTTGTCAGTAAGCGCTAGCATCAAATCAAATTTGTAGGAAAACATGACTACTATCATCTAAAAAAACAATATTTAATCATATTTATTAAACTCGCCAGACAAGGAAGTCGACAAAGAGACTACATGATGGTTCACTACTTCAACCGATGAGTAGGTGATTGAACCATTGGCTCAATGAAAGAATATTTATAAAAATACTTGGTAATAAATAAAATTTATAAATAAAGTTCTTTGAGATTTTAATTATTGTATTCAAAAAGATATATTTTGAATATATAAATATTAGGGATAATATTAGAAAATTTCCTTGAGGTTTCTCCTAATATCACTTAGTATCTCTAAAAATTTTAAAAATATCACTTACCTCCTTTTAATAATTGTAAAAAGACTATATTTATCCTCACTCGATACATAATTCACATATAAAATAAATGAAGGTCAAAACATAAAAAAAAGTCCAATTTCTTCTCTTTCCTCTCTCTTACTCATTTTTTTGGATGACTCTATGATTTTCTATATGTAAATTATAGTAAATTGAATGTTGTTTATCTTTTAGTACTCTTTTATGACTGTGATAAAGCGGGGTATAATTTCTTTATTTATTTTCAATTGACTTTATAATGATTAGTACAACTTGAAGGCTTGGGGCACAGGTTGAAAAAGAAGTTGGAAAAGAATATGTGGTTCATAAGAAATCAATTTTGAGCATGTAGAATTAAATTGGTGCATGCTAGTGTATTTCTTTACAAATGTCTTTTTATTTTCCAAATTTATACTTTTATGGACTATAGTTTTGTGATGTGATTGTACTACTAGAGATTATTTTTGGGTGGTGGTTTTTCTTGGAGTAAACAATGTGGCTTAGAAGTATTTTTATTTAGCAAAATGAGCAAAAGGGTAGTTTAGAGTTTTTAAAAATTTTGTTACACAAATAACAAAAGCGAAAGAGGTAAGTGATATTTTTAAAATCTTAAGAGCGTTAGGTGATATTAAGAAAAGTTTTTTGATATTATCCCTAATTATTAATAGTTGAGATTGGAGATACTTCCTCAGTTCCTCCAAGTTTACTCGGAATCCGGGCCTGGTACCCAGCTCCTCCCGAGAGGCCACGACCTAGAAAGAAGGCTAGAACAAAATCCCATTTCCAACAGGATATGGCACATAATTCTTATGAAGTTGCAGAAAACTTGTTTTCATTAATTTACGCGTCTAAAAAGTAAACCAAAGAAAAAAACCCTCAAAACTTAGAAAGATGACAATGATGGTTGACAGCCCATTGTTTCCAGTAAAAGTGAAAAAAGAACTTGTCGGTAGAGCTTGATTCAGGCTCGCCACCGCGTACAACTGGCAACGATCATGGAAACAAATTCTGATGGTGGAATTAAGGGCTGTTTGTGCAGCGGCCACCGCCGTCAGCGACAACGGGATATGACACCGTAACCGGTGAAGAATAATTATTGATCAAGAAATGGGTCGCACTAACCATTTTAGTACGACGAAAAACAACAAAGCAAAAGAGTTATAATTGAAGCACCAAATGATGCCACTACAAAAGAAATTTAATCCATTATTTCTGTGGTTGTTTTAATTTTTTTTTGTTCGTGAAACGAAAATAATTTTAAAATCCATTATTCAAACAAAACTAAAAATTTGTTTAGATTATAAAAGATTATTGCATGAGTAAAGAAATGTTTTAACTTTTCTTTTTTGTAGAGGGGAATATTCCTATGCATTTAAAAAACTTTTGGAAAAAGATTGCAAAGATTAAGTGGTATACAAGAAAGAGCACAATTTGACATTCAAAAAAAGAGTTATGGCAAAGTCTATATATCCAACACCTGGCTGATTTTTTTTTTTTTTGTCAACACAGGGATATACCAGTCATTGCCGGACTAATCCCCTGGGCTGTACAGAGCCCCGCCCAAGGATGTACATCAATTTCACGCAGCAAGATTCGAACTGGTGACCTACGGGATATTATCGCATGTGATTACCGCTTGTGATCACCGCCTGGCTGGTTGATTGGCTAAATGTTGACTCGACAGGTAAAACTTGCGAATACGTTCATGTTCAAATGTTCAGTTCAAAAAAAGTTTGATCATATAATAACCGAATCAAGTTTGAACACAATATTAGGTTTGTTTAATAATCGAGCTGAACATGAACCTATTTACTAACTATTCGAATTTGTTCGTGAACACATGTATAATTATTAAGAATAAATAAATACGAGTATAAATGCATATAATACTATATATATATCCTATATTTTCTCACAACAAGTATGTATACATAGAATTAGCATTTTTATTTCTAAAAACAAATAATATAATTAAATTACTTCTAAATCATGTATTTTTTTTAAAAAATAACCATCATTTTCCAACTCAAATTCGAGTTCAAGCTCGAGTTCAAATTCAGCTTGTTTAGTCTAACAAGTTGAGCTCAAATTTGAACTCGATTATCTATACAAATTAACGAATCGAATTCAAGCAACATTTATAACTTGTTTAATATCCATCGAATAATATGGTAACAAAGCTTAAACATCAAGTATTCTGTTTGATTTTGCTCGTTAAAAGCTCTAACATCAAGTGGCTGATTGATCAGCTAAATATCTCATTAGGCAGGTAAAAGCTTCTGAAAAAATATCGCAAAGGGTTAAGTTTATAATTAGTCCCAAACTATTTTGAATGTAATCAAATGCTTCTCCTGGTTCTGGCCAAATTAATCTCATTTCGTGTCAACTTGTGTCTATGCCGTTAGCTAACAGGAGATCAGAAGTAAAGGGGCGGATGCAAAAAATACTGGAAATCAAACATACAAACGAGAAGTTTTGATATCACTACCAACTAAATTCTATTTGGGCAAAGTACTGATGCACTATGACCAACTAAATCTGCCAATGAAGATTTGGGAAAAATTTTTTTTTTCATCTTTTGGCAATTTCTCACTTCTATTTCATGAAATCTAAAACCAAATAATTAAGCATAATCCCTCTCCAGAAAATACAGATCTATACCATAAGTAGCTTAGCCTGTAGATTGATCGTCATTCTTGCAAATTTGGTAACCGCTACTCCATCTCTTATACTATAGAAGGCACTTCGAGTCGCCTTCTTCTGCAGATGTAGTAGGAAAGTCATCCTTATATTTTCTAAAATCAGTAACAGAATATCAAAATGTTCAATCTCATCAAGACATTTCATCGCATTAAATCAGTAACAGAATTGTTTTCAATCTCCGAAAGAAAGAAAAGAAAAATGGAAAATTAAGAAGAAAAGGACAGAACAAGGAGACCTCGGAAGTCTTCCTTGTAGGCTTGTACAGCTGGGAAGACAGGATAAATACTGGCTTCATTTGCGGTACACATATCAACCTGCGCAAACTTGAGTTGAACTCAAAAGTAGTCATGGGTTCTTTTCAATTTATCTCTATATTCATTATGGTCCTACTTTTCCCATCATCTCATCCCAAAGCCAAAGTTGTCGCTTCAGATTCTACTAGTGAGGCGGCTGGTCTTTTGAAATGGAAAGGCAGTTTTCAAAACCAGAACAATAGCTTGCTAGCCTCGTGGAATCTCCAATCCATCAGCGGCAAGAATTCTTCCAACCTTCCATGCACTTGGGCTGGTATTTCATGCATTAATGGAAGTGTCAATAGGTTGAATCTCTCAGAATACAGCATAAAAGGTAGCCTTTATGACTTCCCATTTTCATCCCTCCCAAATCTTGAATATCTTGATCTTAGCCTGAATCAGATCTTTGGCAGCATACCACCTGAAATAGGTAACCTGACCAAGCTGATTTATCTTGATTTCTCAGTTAATGAGTTGTCAGAAGAAATCCCACCTGAAATTTGCAACTTGAGAAATTTGACTCATTTAGATCTCGATAGTAATCAATTTTCAGGTCCAATTCCATCAGGAATAGGAACTCTGCATAATCTGATTGAACTTTTTCTGGAGGACAACAATTTAACAGGTCCAATTCCATCCACTTTTGGCAACCTCACCAAGCTAGTGAAGTTATATCTTTTCCAAAATCACCTATATGGTCCCATTCCCCCGGCGATGGGATATTTGATCTCACTCCAGTTTCTTATGTTGTATCAAAATAATCTTACTGGTGCAATCCCAAAGTCACTGGGTAATTTGACCAATTTAACTCATCTGTATCTCTATGAGAATCAACTTTCAAGTCCAATTCCAAAAGATTTGGGTGGTCTCAAATTCCTTACCAAAATGGAAATAGGTGAGAACCAACTTAATGGTTCTATTCCTGTTTCAATTGGTAATTTGAGTAACTTAAATGAATTGCATCTCCGAGAGAACCAATTTTGTGGTACAATTCCAGAAGAGCTTGGAAACCTGAAAAGGTTGGTAGTTTTGGATTTGGATCAAAATCGGTTTTCTGGTCCATTGCCAGATCTACTATGTCAAAATGGAACCCTCCAAATTATTACTGTATCTGAAAACATGCTTACAGGTCCAATCCCTAGAAGCTTGAAAAATTGCTCAAGCTTAATTAGGGCCCGCTTCAATGGGAACCATTTCTATGGTAACTTGTCGGAAATGTTTGGCATCTATCCTTTCCTGGATTTCATAGATCTGAGGGACAACGAATTCTATGGGGAACTCTCTAGCAACTGGGGAAAATGCAAAATCTTGACGACCCTGATGGTTGGAAAGAACAACATCACAGGTGGTATACCTCCAGAAATTGGAACTTTAACTAAATTACAAGCGCTTGATCTTTCTTCAAATTATTTATCTGGGGAGATACCAAGAGGAGTTGGGAAGTTGGCTTCTATGCTTAATCTATATTTGCATGACAACCAACTCACTGGCAGTATACCTCAGGAGTTGGGAATGCTAACAAAACTTCTTTATCTAGACCTGTCCACAAACTCCTTGAATGGATCTATTCCAGAACATTTGGGAGATTTGAGGTACTTGTTTCACATGAACTTGAGCAACAACATTTTCACCCAAAAGATTCCATTCCAAATTGGGAAGTTGACCCAACTTTCTGAACTGGATTTGAGTCGAAACTTCTTCACAGGAGAGATACCATCTGAGTTCCAAAGTTTGCAAAATCTGGGAACATTGGATCTCTCACACAATAACCTCTCTGGTGTAATCCCAAAGGCTTTAGTAAAATTGCCTGGTTTATTGCACATTAATATTTCATTCAATAATTTAGAGGGTCCAATTCCGAGTGGTAGAGCCTTTATGAATTTAACCATAGAGGAAGTACAGGGAAATAAAGGTCTATGTGGCAATATTACAGGGTTACCAGCTTGTGGAAGTTCCCCGCTGATTAAAAAGCATGTCAAGGATAAGCGGAAGAAACTTCTTGTCACAATTTTATGTCCTCTTCTGGGATCATTCCTACTTCTTTGTGCATTCTATGGTGGTCTCAGATTGCATGAGCAATGGAGAAAAAGTTCAGGAACAGAAGATATGGTTATGAAGAACGGCAAATTTTTTTTCTGTATGCTCTTATGACGGCAAAGCATTGTATAAAGAAATAGTAATGGCTACAGAAGAGTTCAATGACATATTTTGCATTGGGAAAGGGGCTTGTGGAAGTGTTTATAGAGCAGAGCTTCCATCAGGCGATGTGATAGCCGTAAAGAAGCTTCACCACATGCCTGAGATGGCGAAGCATAGGAGTTTCTTGAATGAGATAAAGGCCTTGACAGAAATCAAGCATCGAAACATTGTGAAACTCTTTGGCTTCTGCTCAAATTCTCGGCACTCATTTTTGGTTTATGAGTACCTTGAAAGAGGAAGCTTGGCAAAAATTTTGAGCATGGAAGAAGAAGCTATGGAGTTTGACTGGCAGAAGAGGTTGAAAATCATCAAAGGCATCGCTCATGCTTTATCTTACATGCATCATGATTGTTCACCAGCAATTGTCCATCGATACTTATCAAGCAACAACATTTTGCTTGATCCAGAATATGAGGCTCACATTTCTGATTTTGGTACTTCTAAGTTTCTGAAAATAGATTCATCTAATTGGAGTTCTCTTGCAGGCACATATGGATATGTTGCACCAGGTAATAAATGTTTCTTTCTTGCATCAATTTTTTTAGCTATTAAATTCAGGTATGATCGCATGTTATCACAACATGGTTTTCCATTTGTACCTTGCAGAATTTGCCTACACAATGAAAGTAACTGAAAAGTGTGATGTTTATAGCTTTGGGGTCCTGACAATGGAAGTAATCAAAGGAAAGCATCCTGGTGACTTGATTGCTTATCTAATGTCTTCAAAGCCTGAAAACATAGAACTGAAAGACTTGCTCGACCAAAGACTTCTGTACCCCAGTCAAGAAATGGAAAGGAGTCTGAAATCTGTTCTCAAACTAGTAAGAGCTTGTCTACATGTTGATCCTCAATTTAGGCCAACAATGCTCTTTATTACGAGGTTGTTATCAACTGGTGGATCATAGGAGTAAGATCTTTGTGAGTAAACGTGGCCATATGAATCTTTTTTTCTCCTTTTCCTTTTTGTTAAATTAATAGATGCAGCAGATATGTAGAATCTGAGTGATGTTACATTATTCTTGCCTCCTGTTAAATGCAGACTGCAGTGCCTCCTTTTCCTACAATATAGTACTATCAGGCATCAGCAGAAGATAATATGATGAATATGGCAGCTTAGTTAGAGGATCAAGTTTCTGCGTAAACCAAGTTGTCGTGGCAGCTTAAAAAAGGAGGAAAAAAGATAAAAAGGTTGTTGTGGCAGCTGTGTACTGGAAAGTGAGCTGCTGAGTATGTATTGTGTGTGAAATAAACCATCCATAGCCAATAGACTTTCGGGAGGTTTTTTAGGGGAAAATTGATACCAAATATGGTATAGTGATCAGATCTAGGTTTTGATAAAGTATAGCAACCAGCAGCACACTTTATCTAAGGTGATAATTTTAGAGTAAATCTTATGTACACTTATTTGGAATTCAAAGTGATACACTTATTTGGACTTCAAACTGCTTGCCGAATTAGAGTCTTCCGTTTTACTAGTTTTGATCATCGTTCATTGTCTCATTGAAAATCTCTGTTCAACTATCCACAACTTGGGCTTTTTTCCCAAGTAAATTCCTTTATTTGTCTACCAATTGATTGCTATCTTTTGAGCTTATATACATAATCGAAATTTCATCACCAATTTATCACTGCTGACATAGACGTCCAAGTAGTTGCAGCTGCACCAATTATCACCGCTAACAAATGCCTCAAGGCATTCTCCAAATATTAATCCTCAATAGAAAGTTATGTTAAATTGTGAAAGTGCCTGAATGGGGTTATATTGATCTATATATTAGTGTGTGTATCATTGAGTGCGTGGGAGCATCTGTGAGAAAAGGCAATAGACAAAACCCTTGACTTGGCCGTCTGTCTTTTTTTATTTTAGATTTCTATATTTCAGAAGGCTTAGACAAAACCCTTGACGTGGGGAGCTTATAAAATTTGTTATTACTGATTAAAGTCATGATAATGGAGTCAATTGTAAACTATTTGAAAAATAGTGATGGAGGACAACGGAAAAAGATGGAAGAACCAGAAGAATTGGCAATGAGGATGTGAATGAAAGGGAAGGGGCTTAAAAGATATTGATGGAGGACAAAATGGGAGAAGGAAAGAAAGAGAGAAGAAGGGGAAGAATTAGCAATGAGGATGTGAATAAAGCCAAAGCGGCAAAATTTACCGTAGGAAGGCTAAGTTTAATTTTAAAACATGTTTTAATGTGGCAAAAACTAGTTCTACTATGGATTTCTTGAAAAACAAATGATACTCGATTGGATGTACAAAAAAAAAAAATCTTTGGTGGTCGACAACCCCAATCCGCTGTTCCCTCTTTCCAGAGTTGGGATTTTCTACAATGGTCAATTAAAATTGCACCATACAAATGTATGAACTAGTGCAACAGACATAGATAACAGGGTTATTATTACTTTATCTTCTTAAACTATATCAGTACTATTAGCTTATCCCTTAACGTTATCTTTTAATTACTTACCTCGACAGATAATTCAATTCAATATGTTAAGAAATTTTGGACACAATTACCCTTTTATTATATAGCATTACTACATTGTTATTCTCATTCTATCCCTTTAAATTATAGTAATACAATCGTTTTAATTCCTAACATTATTTCTTGGCATTTTATTTCATTGTTAATCTAACCAGTATGGTAAAATTTTTTTAAATGTATTTATCCTTTTTATATATAATTAAAAATAAAAAGTTAGAATGGTTATTCTTCCTTTTGTTTTCACTTTAAGAGATCCAAAAACATAAAAATAAAAGAATTTTCTCAAATTTCTTTTTTGACACTTATTAATACTAGGAAAAGAAAAAAAGATAAGAGAGAAGGAGATAGAAAATTAGATTTTACAAAGAAAGAAAATAAAGAATAGTCTAACATTATCATATTACTTTAAGGTTGTCGAGATTATAATTAGAATTTGGTGGTAAACAAAAAATAAAATAATTTTAAAATAACAAAAATATTTAATTTTTTCTTATTTGTATTTTTAAAAAAATAATTGAGCACTCTCTCTCTCTCCGTCCCAATCTTTCTATTTTTTTTCAATATTAATAAGATTGCCAAGAAAAAAGAGATTAATATTTTGACTTTTTTTCTTTGATACTAAAAAGGAGAAGAGCCACTCTAAATTTTTCTGTTATTTTTATTATATAAAGAGGAGGGTACTTTCTTCAAAAGTTTTTTAACTTGTTAAATTATTTTATGGGTAGAATAAATTGCTAAAAAATAATTCTAGGAAGTAAATTGATTATGAGACTATAGTTTATGGGGGTAAAATAATTATAATGGCTACACATGTCTTTTCATTTTAGTTAACAAACTCCGTTAACTTTGACCATTAATTTTGGAGGTAAAGTGACTAAAAAGTAATGTTAAGGGGAAAATTGATAGTGACGTTAAGGGGGTAAAGTGATAATAACCCTACATAATAAATAGAAGATGTATACATTCAGCTATCAACAAGCAAAAACTGTGTTACAATATGTTTGATAAGTTCTGTTTTAACACTTTAGTTGTCTTAGTGCCCTTTTCTTTTAAAATGTAAGTGTCGATATTTATGGTAGTATAGTATATATTTGATAGAACAATTGGCAGTGCTAATGAAAAAGGCCTTGGATCTCTATTTTCCCCATGTGTTTTGGAGTTCGTTACACTTGTTAGAGAAACTGCATAATGTAATTGATGGCCCAGATAAGTTTAAATCGAATTTGGATGGAGGCATTGATTATAATAAACAACGTTCAATATGTGTCAAATTTGTTTAAATTTTGTCATAGTATTTACATCTATGTTTTAATAAAGATATAGAGTTCACATATAGAAAGTCGCTCTAAATCTACGATATTTTTTAAATGATAGACACAAATATAGGAATTCTAAAATCAAAGAAGTGGATTATCTATTAGTCTATTTCTTGTCGCTTAAGCCATAGATTTCTATATTTTTGCAAGGCTTATAAAAATAGTTACTGTGGATAATGTTGTCATTATGGCGTCAAAGACCACTCAAAAGATATTGATGGAAGAGAGAAAAACAAAGGCAAGAAGGAAGGATTGACAATAAGAAAAGAAAAGGGAAAAGACACAAGAAAAGAATTAAAGCATGGGTAATAAAATAAATTGAGAGGGAATTAGGTGAAGGGGGAAAATCTTAGAGATGTGCAAGAATAGGAAGGACTAAGTTTGACCTTAAAACGGATTTTTTGTTGGAGAGGTCTTGATAATAGATCATAAAGACAGCTACAAAAGCAGTATCTAACCTTGTCCAATTTAGTCCTTAAAGTACACCTGCTTAGACATAAAATCATTCTCACTTTCTTAATGATGTTACTTAAGTGGGGCAAAATTTATAATTTAAGATCTAAAGTGTCTCATTTTTAAGTTTAAGGACTTAAAGCGAATATTTAGATATAGTTGAAGGGTGTAAAATGGAATTAAACCTAAGAATATTAATCAATATGGATGAGCATTTAAAAAGCAAATTGTAAATGTTTTTACTGTGCCATGTATTTCAAATAAAAGATATCAGTTATTGTTTTCTCTGTCTCCTTTGATCGCTTCTTTTTTGTTTAAATTAATTGAACTTTCAGTTGTTGTATAGAGGTAGTTTGCTACATTTTGAATTTTTAGGGGGTACAATATGAGGAAAGAGAGGAAGTTTTCTAGAACGGAAAAAAATGATAGGAAATTGCAAGAATCTATAACAGTCGAACACATTATGTTGATTTGCATTAGAGCAAAGTACAAAATTTGTTACCATACTTTTCTTAAGTTGATGAATGAGGAAATTTTCTCTAAGTAAAATGCACCACTGGTTACTGAACTTTTGTAAAATCTCATTTAGGTAGCTTTACCATTTTTCTTGTCATGAATTGATCCACTAAATTATTAAAAGTGTTCATTTGGCTATTCCATCTATTTTTCGGTTAAACGAGACAAAAGAAACGTTTCGTGACTTTAGTGTTGTTTTTTTGGAATTTTTTAAAATTAAAGATAATAAATGGAAAAATAATTTTTCTTAGAAAAAAGATTTACAACACAGGTCATCATTGGCATTCACAAACTTTTTGGAAAAATCATAGAACTATGTTAGCCTGAAAATAAATGGATTTACGTTAAAAAAAAAAAGAAAAAGTTCATGAAAAAACTTTTAAGGAAATATTGTGCTTTTAATGGATAAACAAGAACTAGAAAATATTTATGATTAGAAAAGGAAATATTTCCTTAAACGTCTGTAATTTTTTTTTTTGGGCTTCGTAGTTAAGTTATTTTCTTGCTAAAATACTTCTATTATTTTTCCAAAAGCTTTAAGACCAATGTCATGATACCTTGCAATACGAATCCCTTGCGAATATAGTGAACCACTCTTTGCCACAATTTTCTGTCACTTTTAACTAATAAAATCGATGCTATGGCCCAATTGAACGCTTCTAAGAATTTAGTGAGTCATTTGACACAAAAAAATAGTACAGTAGATTACATGAAATTTTGAAAAAGCTTGGTGACTGTTGGTGTACTTTGCCCTCCTTTTGGTCCGATGAAGATAATACACTTTGATAGAAATTGACACTAAAATGATACACTTCTGAATTTTTTGGCTTTTTCTTTTCATGTAAATTTTTTAGTTAATATATTTTGACTTGAAATATAAGCCCTTGCATAGCAGGTCAAAATGCTAGTTTTTATAGATTAGGATATAACATTTTCTTTTAGTGCATAGCGTAATTATTGTGTAGGGCAAATATAAAAAAAAAGTTGTTTTATATCAAAAGACGAAGAACATATATGGGATTAGAGGTCTTTAGCACATTAAAAGTAACCTTATATTACAATTGTAGCACAAGCGATTTTAATTTATTCATACATTAAAATCAACTTGCTTTAGAAGACGGAAGTATGAATCATCCTCCATGGCGACCCCCGCCCCCATGATGCTCGCCTCCAAAACCGGGTTCATGTTCAGGTTTATATGCAGATTGCACTTTTTCTGCCGCAGATATTGTGTCACCACTCCCATTTTGATCTGCAATAACAAAATGTTATGGATAAATGATCCCAATTTCTATTACATGATGCTACATTCAAGAAGATTCCGAAATTGTTCTTATTATCCATCCAAAGAATCTAAAGATGTGCTTAATTTTGTTTCAGTGGTTCTATTTAAAAAAAAATGTAGCACGAGTAACTAAATCATTTGAGAGTTCCATCCAAAAATCGATTATAAGTGCGAGGGAAAGTCCATCCAACATTTATTGAGATCTTCATCATGCCAATTCAGCCATTAAATTTCCAAACTATTTGGTTAGTGATTCTGTTAGTTGGTCTCGACTACCTAAAAGATGTTAAGTTAGGCGTTTCTTTTAAAACAGTGCGTTTGATCGTCTGAGATAACTGTGGAAAGAAAAAACTTTAAATAATTTTGTCAAGTCTAATATACTTTAGCCTTTGATAAATCATATGATAAATTAATTTGTCAACCATAAAAACCTTAGCTACTTGTTCACCGCCAATCCATTTAACGTGCAACAAAGCTTTTCTAAATATATTCAGAATAACTTACAAAAAGTATTGCAGTAATTATTTCAAATAATCTCCTATTAAAAAAAAAAAGTACATATGCCACCATAGAAATTTCACAAAACCGATGGTCCATATGCGTGGCAAGGTCTATACATGAAGGATACATCCAAAAAAGCAGAACCAGCAAGCATGCAGCACAAAAAAATAAAGACTCTATAAAATAAATAAATAAAGACTCCAGCATGGTGATTGCAGACCTGTAATATTTGTTTAACCGTGAATGACACCAATCTATGGATATGAAAGATGGATCTTTAAAACTAGGAAGTGGGACTTACTTGTCCCCAGGATCTTTCTCGCTGTTGAAGGTAGGATGGATTGAGTTGGAAGCAAGAAGAGAAAGAAAAGTACTGTGATCAGAGCCTTGCTGTTGCTAGCCATTGTTTGTTATGGAGAGGCTTGTAAGAACCTAAGATTGTTGGTTCTATAATTATATTCCTTTCCTGATGATTGTATACAACGAACAGTACTTTTATAGCACTCGAAGACGAAGAAGAAGAAGAAGAAGAAGAGCAATCCTTCCTTGTAACTGAAAGACTTGGGTTGCTGCACATCATCATCTGGACCAAGTCTTTTGGACCTTTGCCAATACAGGGCCGACCATTTAAAATCATCCACGAGTTTCTGACCTTTACTGACAACTGCCCGCCATTAAAAATTGTTTTTTCAACAACAATGACTTTGCTTATCCAATATTACGTCAAGCTGATCATAAATATTGGACCGTGGGGCACAAAGGCCCAGAATTAAACACGTTTGAAACCAACCACAACTATATTGATCTTGACGGTTGGACCTTTACGAACACGAGCCCAGCAAAAGTTTAGTTTTATTAAACCAATGATACTCTGTATTTAGAGGTTCAAGATTTTGACAAAATGCATTTTTGTGAAAGTTTAGTTATGTTAAACGAATGACCTTCTTTTTTACTTTTTGGTTAATAAAGTTTGCTTTTTATCAAAAAAAAAAAATGACCTTTTATGTATACAAGTTAGGTGAGACTCTATAGCTGCTAGACTAGAGTACCATACAGTTACTTGGGTACAAGTTGCTTGATCCAGAACATGAGGGTCACGTTTAAGATTTTGGCACTTCTAAGTTTCTGAAAAACGACTCATGTAATTCGAGTTCTCTTGCAGTAAAGGGTTCGATTCTTGCCTCCCATAAAAAAATTATCATAATATATGACGGTCGTCATTGGCCATTTTCGATGGAGTTTCTACTCACATCAAGTCCCTCTCCCCCTTTCTCTAGATTAGGCTAGATTAGGTTATAGGAATTCTATTGTTGCGATAAAAAAAAAAAAATTGGAGTTCTCTTTGATTCATTAACTAGAAAGTTTTAATTCGATAGCATGTTAATACAACACAATTTTCCAATTTTTCCTTCCAAAATTTGCCTCAACAGTTAAAGTAACTGAAAAGTGTGATGTTTTATAGCTTTGGGAGTCCTGAAAATGGAAGTAATCAAAGAAAGCATCCTGGGTACTTGATTGCTTACCTAATATCTTCAAGCCCTAAAAATATAAAACTTAAAGACTTGCTCGACCAAAGACTTCTGTATCCCAATCAAGAAATTGAGAAGATTCTGAAATCTATTCTCATTCTCAGACTAGCAAGAGGATGTCTACATTTTGATCTACAGCCCACACCAAAACTGCTCTTCATTACGAGGTTGTAATCAACTGGTGCAATATCTGTGGAGCACTTTGTAAGTGACCGTGGCCATATGAATCTGTTTTCCCGCCCTTTTCTTTGTATTCCAAGTAAATGGATGTAACAGATATGTAGAATTTGATTGCTGTTTTCTTTGATTTTGATGCATATATTGCCTCCTGTCAGCTGCAATGTCTCATAATCTTTTGTTTTTACGTGGCACTATCAAGCATTAGCACAAGATGACATGATGAATATGGCAGAGCATTTTGCGACGCAAGATTCTGCAAGGTAAAAATATATAATCGGGCCGGAACAGCTAGACTCAATCTCAGCCATCCATTTGAATGAGATTAAACCTGACCGCTCTTGCCCTAACTCCGGACATCTACCATACGGGTTGGTTTTTTTTGCAATTGTAAAGAAATTCTATCCAAAAAAAGTTATGACTACTAGTTGCGACCATGTTGTTAACCGATTTTCAAAATCTAAATTTAGATTCTTGTTTTGAAAAAGCTATTTTATTATAGAAGTCTAGAAAAGCTTTTTTTTTAAGTTGGAAAATGAGCTGCTGAGTTTGTTTTTATTGTAAAATAAACTATTCATATCCAATTGTTGAATGGGTAAATTGATATGACAAAATATAAAAAAGTATAATGAATGAATAGGAACTAGGCAAAAGTAGAGCATATAACTTAAAACTAGTCCATAACTTTTCCTCCAGCAAATATTCTTTTGGTGTCCACTAATTGATTATTACCTTTTAAAAGACTTAAAAGTTTAGGTAAACTTTTCGACTAGATGATATGTATCAACGTCTCGACTAATGTCCTTTCAACGTCCACTAATTGATTACTATTTTTTTAAAAGACTTAAAAAGTCTAAGTAAACTCCTCGACTAGATGATATGTATCAACGCTCTTAAATGAAAAAGGACTTTTTTGTTGTGTCGCAAAAGACTTTTTTAGTCAAGATGATAAATATATTCGAACTCTTAAATAAATTCTTTTCGTTAACAACTGGTTTCAAAATGTAGTAATTAATTAGTAGAGAATTACTTCGAGGAAAATACTTGAACAGCCAACCTCATCTTGACTGTAAAGTCTTTTAGGCCTTTGTCAGTAAGCGTTAGCATCATATTAAATTTGTAGAAAAACATGACTACTATCTTCTAAAAATTATTTAATCATAGTTATTAAACTCACTCGACAAGGAACTCGACAGAGAGACTACATGGATGGTTCACTACTGAGTAGGTGATTGAACCAATGGCTCAGTAAAAGAATATTTATAAATACTTGGTAATGTATAAAATTTATAAATCAAGTTTATTTAGATGTTACTACTTTCGTTCCACTTTGATAGTATTGATTTTTTGTTCTCACACAATTTAAGAAAAATTAGTTAACTTTGTTAGAAGGTAAATCTAGCATAATGTTTTTCTAAAATACCCTTATATTAATATTAGGAGTATGAATATTTTTTTGATAGTAATGATTTTTTTTTTTGTTCTCTCACCAAGGTGTACGAATTTCTTGAAGATCTTTTTTCTTTTTAAATTTCTTGAAGATCAATAAAGTAGTTATATTTACAACTTACATTAAAAAGAAAACAACATGCATCTTTAAACTTCCAATATTTTGTTTGCATAACAAAGAAATTCTATAGAGCGTAAACAATTCTTTCTGACGTTGTCAAAGAACATAAAATGATCAAAGTTGTACAACAGAAAACCACTCTTCACAAAAAAAAAAAAAAAAAAAATTCCGAACAATGTTGTGTTTCATGTTTATATGTATGTTGTCTTGGACATTCTTGAACTTTTTGGTGGAGATTTTTAGATTTTAGATTTTGGTGGAGATTTTAGTTGCAATACAAAATTTTTGGAATCCATCAGCATAAATAGTCCTAAACTTTCAGATCTGAATTTAATCAAATTGTCCTTCTAATAAAATGCTTCTCCTAATTCTGGCCTATTAACTAAAAAGAAAAGAAAAGAGTATATTTACCTGAAGCCAAAAAAACTAAAAAATAAATAGAAAAATTTATAAGTTTTGATACCGATACCAACTAAATTCTATTTGGACAAGTACTACGACCAACTAAATCTGACTGGAATTGATAAAAATTTAGCTTTAGCCAATTTATTCTGACTTTCTTGAATTTCACGAACTACAAGATAAATAGCATAATTTGTCTTGAAAATACTATCGAATTTTCTAGCATAATCTGTCACCAGAAATTATAGAACTACAACATAAATGGCTTAGCCTATGGACTGATCATGGTTTAGATATTTCTCCAAAAGCTACTCGAATCACCTTTTTCTGTGGATTCAGTAAGGAAAATTAGTCATGGAAGATAAAAACGGTCAATCTCATTAAAACATTTCATTGCTTTAAATTTCTTAGATATCGAAATAGACATTTTATGCGTGTTTAAATCTCAAAAAAAGTAAAACCAAAGAAGAAGGGAAAGGAGAAAGGGGCAGAACAAGAAGACCTCTGAAATTTTTCATGTTTTGTTGGGATAATTAAATACTAGCATCATTTGTTATACAAAATAACAAGCCAACTTGAGTCGAACTTGAAAGTCTATTTGAATCTCGATAGGTTAGTCAACTTATATCTATTCAAAAATCACCTATTAGGTTCCATTCCTCATGCGATCGAAAACTTAGTCTCACTTCAGTTTCCTGTCTTGTCTCAAAATTATCTTATTGGTTCAATCCATAAGTCGCTAGGCAATTTTAACCAATTTGATGCATTTATATCTCTTTGACAATAACATTTTGGTTCAATTCCAAAGAGTTTGGGTGATCAAAAATTCCTTTTAGATATGAATTAGGTAAGAACCAACTTAATATGGTTCCAACCCTATTTTAATTGGTAACTCGAGTAACTTAGAAAAACAGTATCTCCTAAAAAGCCATATTCTGATACCATCCCATGAGAGCTTGGAAACCTAAGGTGGCGTTTGATTCGCATGTTGGAATCGGATTCGGATTCGAAATTATTCATCTTGGATTGGAATGGAATCAATCATTACAATACATTTGTTTGGTTCAGTGCCAGGAATGTATATCATTACTATAATTGATGCTTGATTCGTTGGCTCTTTGTAAATGGGATATAAGAAATTTTCACTAATTAAATATATTAGTATAAATGTATTAGTAAATTTAGTATAACTAATTAATAATTTCTATTAGTAAACATGTATAATTATTAGTATAATTGATAATATCAATTATATTGCATACATTAATATTAATATACATTATATAATACATATAACTAATAATATTATTATTATAAGTTTGTAACTAATTAAATTAAATATTATATATAAAATTAAATATAAATATACAAATGTTATAATATAAATATATAATTATAATTATATAATCTATACAAATATTAATTATACTAATATTTTATATAATATAATATATATTACATATTATATATAGTTATTATTAAATATTCTTATATTTAAAATAATAATTATAATTATAATTATATAATTTATCAATATTATATACATGTATATATTATAATTATGTGCACATAATATACATTTATAAATATACATATATATTATAAATATATTATTATATAATATTAATAAATTTATAACATATATTGTATAAATATCATTATATTTAACTAAGTAATTAAAATATATAATTATATAATATAATAATATCATTATTATAAGTTTGTAACTAATTAAATTAAATATTATATATATAATTAATTATAATTATACAAATGTTATAATATAAATATATAATTATAATTATATAATATATAAATATTAATTATGCTAATATTTTATATAAATGTAATGTATATTACATATTAAATATAGTTATTATTATATGTTATTATATTTAAAATAATAAATATAAATATAATTATAATTATATAATTTATTAATATTATATACATGTATATATTATAATTATATGCACATATAATATACATATATATTATAAATATATTATTATATAATATTAATAAATTTATAAATATAATTATATTTAACTAAATAGTTACAATATATTATATATTATAATATAAATATAAATATGTATATATAATATATATAAATATTAATTAAACTAAATATTATGTAATTATAAGATTTGGGAATCACACTTGGGTTTTGGACAAAACCCACCAACTTACTAAGGAATGATGGAATGATAAAATTTTAGACATCATTCCAAAATTTCAATTCCGATAGTAGTGAACCAAACATGAATCATGGGGTTTATTCCAATTCCGCATTCCGAAATCCTTTTACCAAATGCCACCTAAAATAGTCGGTAGTCTTGGAATTGGATTAAAATCAATTATCTAGTCCATTGCCAGAACTACTTTGTCAAAATGGGACACTCCAAAACATTTCTGTGTCTAAGAACATGCTTACAGGTCCAACACCTGGAAGCTTGAGAAACTGCTCAAGCTCATGCTCAGCACTCATTTTTGGTCTATTAGTACCTTGAAAGAGGAAGCTTGCCCAAAATTTCGAGCGTCAAAGAAGAAGCCAAGGAACAAGACTGGCAAAAGAAGTTGAAAACCATCCAAGGCATCGCTCATGCTTTATTTTACATGTATCGTGATTGTTCACCAGCAATTGTACGTCGGGACATTTCAAGCAACTGTACGTCGGGTCACGTTTAAGATTTTGGTACTCCTTAGTTTTAGTCTTTGATCTTCTATCATTATCCCCTTAAAAGACTTTTTCTCCAACTAATATTCTTTTAACGTCCACTAATTGATTACTACTTTTTAAAAGATTTAAAAAGTTTAAGTAAATTTCTCGATTAGATGATATGTATCAGTGCTCTTAAATGAAAAAGGACTTTTTTATTGTGTCGCAAAAGACTTTTTTAGTCAAGATGATAAATATATTTGAACTCTTAAATAAAATCTTTTCGTCAACAACTGCTTTCAAATTGTAGTAATTAATTAGTGGACAGTTACTTGGAGTAACAGACTTGGACAGCCAACCTCATCTTGATTGAAAATCTTTTGGACCTTTGCCAATAAGGCCCAACAATAAATTTGTTGAAAATCAATAAGGACTATCGGAAAGAAAAAACAAAGTTCAATGAGCAAACCAAAAATTTCAAATAATTTTGTCAAGTCTAATATACTTTAGCCTTTGATCAATCATATGATAAATTAATTTGTGAACCATAAAAATCCTAGCTACTTGTTCACCACCAATCCATTAAATGTGCAAGAAAACTTTCCTTGATATATTCAGAATAGCTTACAAAATCACATCCTAGCAGCCTATATAAATAATAATTTCTACACGGAGGTGTGTTTAGGTAGGAATTATTTGTTAAAATATTATTTACTTGTATCACAAACACATCTTTATCTTTTCAATCATATTTTTATCTCATATATATTACATCGCAAAAAGTATTACAGTAATTGTTTCAAATGATCTCCTATTAAAAAAAAAAAACAGTCCGTATGCCACCAGAGACGTTTCACAAAACCGATAGTCCATATGCGTTGCAAGGTCTGTACATGAAGGATACATCAAAAAAAAAAAAATGCAGAACTAGCAAGCATGCAGCACCAAAAAAAAAAAATAAAGACTCCATAAAATAAATAAAGACTCCTGCAGGGTGATTGCAGACCTCTAATCATTATTCTTAGTATTTGTTTAACCGTGAATGACACCAATCTATGGTTATGAAAGATGGATCTTTAAAACTAGGAAGTGGGACTTACTTGTCCCCAGGATCTTTCTCGCTGTTGAAGGTAGGATGGAATGAGTTGAAAGCAAGAAGAGAAAGAAAAGTACTGTGATCAGAGCCTTGCTGTTGCTAGCCATTGTTTGTTATGGGGAGGCTTGTAAGAACCTAAGATTGTTGGTTCTATAATTACATTCCTTTCCTGATGATTGTATACAACGAACCGTACTTTTATAGCACTCGAAGACGAAGAAGAGCAGGTGCACTGGATAGTGTAAATGCAATTGATGCGGTCCTTGTAACTTAAAGACTTGGGTAACTGCACATCATCATCTGGACCAAGTCTTTTGGACCTTTGCCAATACAGGGCCGAGCATTTAAAATCAACCACGAGTTTCTGACCTCTACTAACAACTGCCCGCCATGAAAAATTGTTTTTTCAACAACACTGACTATGCTCGTCCAATATTACGTCAATCTGATCACAAATGTTGGACCGTGGGGCACAAGGGCCCAGAATTAAACACGTTGAAACCAACCACAACTATATTGAAACCAATCTGATCACAAATGCTGGACCTTTACGAACACGAGCCCAGAAAAAGTTTAGTTTTATTAAACCAATGATACTCTGTATTTAGAGGTTCAAGATTTTGACAAAATGCATTTTTGTGAAAGTTTAGTTATGTTAAACGAATGACTTTCTTTTTTTCTTTTTTTTTTGGTTAATAAAGTTTGCTTTTTATCAAAAAAAAAAAAAAAAAAAAAAACAATGACCTTTTATGTATACAAGTTAGGTGAAACTCTATAGCTGTTAGACTAGCGTACTATACAGTTAGTTGGGTAGGAGTTGTTAGAGTACTAATGATTTTGTAAATATCAAACCAAAGTTAAACCAATTGTATGGTATTTTAGGATTTTAGAATTTCTAACAAGTTGCACTCAAATATATACACAATCAGCACTAATACAAAATAATCCTTCTCCCCACCCCGGCAATTAGTATTCCAAGTAGGAAAACAAAACAAAACAAAACAAAAATGCTTTACAAACAACAACTATTTGTCTCCTGATAAACACATATATCAATTAGTATCTCAAAGATAAGAAAATCGAACTAGTAAAAACCTTCTAAAACATATCGCAATAGGTAAAATTACCTCCGATGAGTAGAAATTGTAAATAGAGGATTTTTTTCGAGATTCATTAATCTAGACCCGAAGCATTAACTGTCTACCAAAAAATAAAATTAAATTGTGAAAGTAAGAAAGTAAATATCTTACTGTGTGTTTTGATGAGTGCCCCAAAGCATCAGTGAGAAAAATTTCAAAGTCAAAATCACTTGACCATCTTACCCCTCTCATAGTTATCACATTTTTATATTTTGGAAGGCTTATAAAAGTGGTTACCATTAATTAAAGTCATCATAATAGAGTCAATGCCAGACTATTTGAAAATTATTGATGGAGGACAAAAAGAGAAAATAGAGAAGGGGAAGCATTAGTAATCTTAAATATGTACAAGACTGGGAACAAGAGGGTGGAGAATTGACAATACTCAGCTATGTACAAGACTGGAGAGGGCTAAATCTAATTTCCAACACGTTGTTAGGTGGCAAACACTAATTTGCTAAGGATCCACTTGAAAAACAATAATGTTTTAATATCAATAAGTAGAAATTTCAAGATCTTGATAATTGGTCCCCCCCCCAACAAACAACCTCCCGTTTCCCACGTTGAGGATATGTTGATAAAAGAGAAAAGAAGAAAGACTAGCAACACATCATTACTCCTTAAAGAGTAGGGTAGGGAACAACGAGATTTTCCTTAAAAAACAGGGTAGGCAATATATTCTCATCTTGACTTGGAAGTCCTTTAGACCTTTGTCAAGAAGAATTAAGGGTAGGAATGATACCATTCTTGAAGGTTGATGGACAGGATTGGTCTAAAAAAAATGTAAGACTCGGTCATTTTTTATGTATGTTAACTTTAGATCATGTTCAAATAAAAGACTCGCAGTTGGTTTGAAATGGACAAAACTTCACAACAACTACTCAATTGCAACCATTTGCACCTATTTGAAAACTTTACAACGAAACTTTACAACTAGTCTTGCCAAAAAGGCCCCTCAACAAATATATTTGAAAACAACCACAAACTGTCGTGTCCAAAAATTATTTTTATTTGATCCTTATTTAATAGGAAGGAAGTAAATTCATACCTTTC
Source organism: Coffea humblotiana (assembly GCA_023065735.1). Lineage (NCBI taxonomy): Eukaryota > Viridiplantae > Streptophyta > Magnoliopsida > Gentianales > Rubiaceae > Coffea > Coffea humblotiana. The sequence continues at coordinate 8,331,188 of CM041210.1, read as the reverse complement.
TATTCTAAATTCACAATAGAATGGTATAAGGGTAGATTTAGGACGGACAGTTGTGGATTTAGTCCCTATTGACTACCCTTTTTAAACCTCGCCTAATTTTTCTTGCAATAATTTATTCATCTTTGTTTGTCAATTATTCATCAGATTATATTGAAACAACTAAAATTTCTAATAGTTGTCCAATTTTATCATTACTCTTTATCTTGATCAATAGATTAATATATTTAAAAATCAAATCAATTCAATAATGTAATATCATTCAATTTGCACGAAACTTTTGGAGGGTCTACAATGATAAAATTATTAATGTTCAAATGCCAAAACTTGATCCTTTATTCTTTTTTTCATTTTCCATGTGTAACTAGTAAGTGATGCAGTATATTAGGAACTATTTAGCATCAAATATGACTTTAAAATTAAACTTATTAGGGTACAGCCTGACCAGACTGTGATTGTAATATTGAGTTCATAGGCATTTTATATTTGCAGGCTTGGTTCATTAAATTAGAAAATTCGTAAGAGTCAAACTGGTGTGCCAAGGATCTCGTCATTTATAGTCACAATTCATTTTTTTTGACAATATTACTACTAACCCAATCAGTTTACAACTCAATAACGTTGCAAAACTGACCTAAAAATGGTTAGATGAACTTGAAATTTCTCGTTCTCCCTTGTCTGGATTTTATGGGAGGTTTTTTGGGGGCTTTTGGTCATTTCTCTAACAATCGTTGGTTGGAGAAAAACAAATATACCAACTCTTGGTTATGCTCAAAACCTACATTTCAATGCAAACTCGCATGTAGCTCGATCAAACTCGCATTTTTTTGCATCCCTTTTTTAGTTTCATCAGACCATGTTGAACATAATTTGAGACGTGTCAAGATAATAAGAAATTTATTTTCAAAATGATACCTTTATATATTTATTTTATTTCATAAGGATTCAGTACATAGCAGCTCTCTTTTGTTGGTAAATAGAATAAAAGGTCTTTATTGTTCAGGCATCATAGTTGTAGAATCCAAATTTATTGTCCTAATAGTAATTAGTGTGTAAGGTTATAGATTAAAGGGATAAAATGATAACTCAAAATACATGTGAGAGGGAAGAAAATAAATAACTTACGATATGATTGATATTTAAAACAATGGGAAGAAGAGTCACAACATAATAAAAAAAAACTTTATAGGCTCTCTTTAAAATAAAAAAAGCTCCAATTAATAGTCTATTTGTAACTTAGCAGACTTATAGAATAAGAAACTATATAATATACGAGACAAGGACCTTGAGACCCATATTTAGAATAATTATATACGAGATTCATGCATAGAGAAATAAAGGCATCATCGAATTGGAGACTCGTGTCTTTTGTTAACGAGGTTGAGGGAAGGACAAGGATATTAACGCATGAAAACGTAAGACAATTGGTATTTGTTTGCCTTGCCACTTCTTTTTGGGTAAGAACTGGTGTTCTTTTGTTTGGAAGCACTCGTATTGTAATTTTCTGATAACGTGAAGGTGGGTTTACACTCCCTGTCCTTCTTTTCTAACCCTCCCTCTTACCCCTCTTAGTGGTATGGTGTCCACACTAGTAAATTCTCAAAGAGTGTGAGTTTATAAAATATTCTCAAATGATGATGGTTTTTTAAAACTTCTTCTCAAAAGGTGAAAAATATCTCCACTGAATGCAATGTTTTTCAAAACTTTCATTCACAAAATACGTTCTTTAATTTATCTAAGTTTTAAAAATTTTCTCGCGTCCACACTCTATATTTGAACGCTTACATTCCAAGCATGTGTTTTATCAATTGTGAGAACAAACACGACCGTTCTTGATCCATCTTTCTTCTTCTATACAACCTTTCAATCAACAAATAGATTCGTTTATGGAGTAGCAAATTTCCAATTTATGGACCCATGGAACTCAATTTCATAGATATGGCCCTTCTTAATCTGTCTTCCTTCTCAAACGTTACATCCATAAAATACGTTCTTTAGTTTGTCCAAATTTTGAAAATTATCTCGTGTCCACACTCCATATTTGATCTCGTATATTCCAGGACCTTGTACATTTCAAGCATTTATCTTATCAGTTGAGAGGACAACCACAACCACTCTTAATCTATCTTCCTTCTCCTCTACAACATTTCAATCCACAAAGAGATGCACTCACACAATAGCAAATTTTCAATTTATCTTTAATTTGTCTAAATTTTGTGACTACTAAATCCGTGACTCTCATATACATGTCACAACGTGGTCACAAAAAATTTTTGTGACTATTTAAACCCTTTTATGACTACTATTTACGGGTCACAAAAATTACTTTTTTTAGTAGTGTTCAACTATGCAAGCTTGCCAATTGATTAAGTTCGACTGTTTTGCAGCTCTAATTAGTTCAACCGTTTGCAGCTCTTGATTAGTTCATACTTCGATCAGACCATTTTGAACATAATTAGAGAGGTCTCAACGTAATGAGAAATTTATACTCAAAATGATACCTTGAAAAAGTTATTTAATTTCATTCAGTAAATGATAGTACATCTCTTTCAGTGGCAAACATTTATGGAATAAAAGGTTTTGTCAGCGTAATATTACAATCGTATCATAAGTACTTTAATTTATTCGGGTATCATTGTCGATCAGCTTCAGAAGGAGATGTTAATCAACTTCTATGCATTGGTTTCACGGTCACGAATCACGCCTGAAGTGCACCTGGCGCAGGCGGCAGAGGGGTCTCATAGGCGATTCTGCGGTCCGTCCCTACTTCTTTTTCCGAATATATTTTGTCATTGCTCCTAAATCCATCTGCAATTTAACCAGTAATCTTGTTCTTTTACTTTTTTAAACCATGATTATCGATAATCCACAAATATTAAAACTTAGAACTATGAAGAGGAATCACTTACTCGTCTCCATGATCTTTCTCGGCGTTGAAGGTAGGATGGCCTGAGTTGAAAGTAAGAAGAGAAAGAGAAGTATGGTGAACAGAGCCTTGCTGTTGCTGCGTATGTTTGTTACACAAGAATGTTAAGGTTAGTGCTTGTATTCTAATATTCCTACTCGATGATTATGTAAAGAAACACACTTTTATAGCCATTTACGAAGCAATCGAGTTTCTCTGCGATTACATTGATGGTTATGTTTGTCGTTTGAGCCGTCAACTTTGAAACATAAGCTTCAACCAAAAAAAAAAAAAAAGGAATGGCTCGAATTGGGTCAAGCTGATCTAGTCAAGTATAGGACACAACCACCTCGGTAAATATTTAAGTAATCCTGTGTAGAGAAATAAAGGTATTATCCCAAAAATTCAACTCAGCCGGTAGCGGCACTAGTCAAGTAAACATTAATTGTCTAATTCAACCTTCAAGGCTTTCCCTTTGTCATTCTGGTTTAGAATTGCCCTTGAAAAACTAAACCAGAGAGAGAGAGAGAGAGAGAGAGAGAGAGAGAGAGAGAGAGGCATCATCAAATTGGACAAAGACTTTAATTCCTCCTTTGATATCAGTCCATAAAAACGTACGATAATTACTATTTATTTGGCGTGCCACTTGTAGGTGAGGCAAGAAATTGGAGACAAGCACAAATAAATTGTTACTAAACCTAGTCAATTATTGGGTATGGTTTAATAATGGGATGGTTAACATAGTAACTTTTCGAATTAAATACAGTTGTACATAAAAACTTGGGATAAATTTAGAAATCTCTCCGGAGATTTCTGACAATTTCACTAAGCACTTCTAAGGTTTCAACAATTACACCTACCTCTGTTGTAATTTAAAATGACCATATTAAACTTAATATTTTAATAAAACTCCATTGTTACCATATTTATACAAAAAATGGATTTTATAATTTTTTTTCTTTTTTCTTCTCATTCATTTCTCTTTTATCTTATTAAAAATGTAGAAAAACTATTAATGTTGTCTCTAACATCTATCCTGATCAAATGTTAAACTAGTAATATTTTTTCATAACTTTTAACATCATCTAATTTTTTTTGTAGCTCTTATATTTTGTATCAAAATCAAGAATAAATCAACAACAACTAAAAACAAATAGTCCAAAATCATACTAAACTATGATAGTTTCATCACTGAACTAGTGCATAAATTTTTCTTCAAAAAACAAAAAACTAGTCCATAAACTTTTTAAAAAAATGATTTTAAAATCAAGAAGAATAGGTTTGAGAAAACTTCTCTCTTCGGCTCCTCTTCTCCAATTTCTCTCTACTGTCCATTTTTTCTGAATCCCTTCCTCTTCAGGAGAAAGACCACCATGGTCTCCCTGATTTCCCTCCCATAGGTTTCGTTTTTGTTATTTTCCTAATAAAGTTTCCCCTAAATTTTTTTAGTGGGAGATCTCTGTTTCTCCTAGGGTTCCGGGTGAGAATTTTTGTTCTCCTAGGAGTTCCTAGTGAGATTTTGTGTTATTTTTCCTTGTTTTGTTGTTTAAATTTGAATTTACTTCAAATCTGGTTGTCATATCTGAATTTATTTCAGATTTTGGTCTATGACGGCAGATCTCATCATCTTTATTGGAGTTTACAACTGTTGATTAGTAGATCTGACGATTGCAACATGCATAGAGTGAGCTGCAGCGATTTATTCTATGAGGAGATAATTTTAAAATTAATGGTACTTTTTAGATCTGTTCTTAATTTCTCAGGTCTTTTGCATCTGTCAAATTGTAGATCTACAATTTTAGTGCATACTTTATCTATTATTAGGGCAATGATGTATATCAATCGTGTTGGACGATTTCCAGCAATCCGTTAATGAAATATGTTTTGTTATAAAAAAAAAACAAGATAACACTTTCTTCTTTATCTTAGAAAGAATCTATATCCCTAATAAAGTACCATGAAAAGTGGCCTATTATAGCAAAAAATTTATTGTTACAGTTGATTGTCAAATAATAAATATTTGCACGAAAAACTTGATATTGTTTGACTGTTTTGATATTTATGGTGAGTGACCTAATATGAATATTAGTCAAGAAAATATATAATCTAATTTAAATAGACTGAACTTGCGAGTTTGTTGATTAGAATTAGTGATTTCTCTGATTTTTAATAATGTCGATACATTAAATCCTAAGAGTTTGTTTAGCGCTATCTATTAATAAGAGAAGTAATCAAAGAATTTATTTTGATTACCAAGAAATTAAGAAGAAACTGGTTGCTAGGCTTGTTAATAGCCATAACCAATTTATTCATGAATATGTAAATTTATCTTTGTATCAATGATCAATTGACTGAATCAAGACCGAGATTAATATTTTGACTAGAAGATCATTACTATTTCAGTTTTATTTGATTTTTCATTAGTATTTTTCTTTTAATTTTATTGTTTAATTTAATTTCTCAAAAAACCCCATTTAAATATTGCTTTCACAAAGAAATAAATCAATTAATCTCCATGGGTACAACCCTACTCATTACTGCACACAAGAGTAATCATTTTATGAATAGGTATTTTTATTTTGGGATAATTTCAGAAACCTCTCCTGAGGTCTCTGACAATTTTACTGATCTCCCCTAAGGTTTGGAAAATTATGTCAACTTCCCTTGATTTAATAGTTTTAGTAACAAACTTTAAAATAATATTGCCTTGGTCAAATTATTAAATGAATACCCAAAAATGCCCTTGTGTAATGAGTTTTAATTTACGTTCCTATACAATTATAAGATTGTCTAGTATAAGTATAAAAAAAAGGTGCCAAAATTTTCATTTCCGTACCTACTATTTGATAAATAATTATAATAATAATTTTATTATTATGATAGGATACTTTTGATAGTATTTTATTATGAATTTAGATTTATAAGATAGAAAAGAAAATGTTGAAGTAATTCATTTAGAGTTTTTGAAATTTTCGAGTAGTGGAATTATCATAATTTAGTTGTGGTTTTGGGCCATTTCGTTTGATTTATTATTAATTTTAATACTAAAAAATAGTAAACAAAGATCAACAAAAACATTGGATTGCATATAAAATTAACTCATAAAAAAAATTCACTAGTTTGACATTTGATTACAATAGAAACTAGAGGTAATAATGGTAGTTCTACAGTTTTATTGGCAAAAAATAAAAAAATAATAATAAGAGGGAAAAAGAATGAAAAAATAATTTTAAAGGTCACTCTAAGTATAAACATACCAAACAAGGGAATTTCATTAAATTATTTAAGGGTAGTATTGTCATTTTAAATGACAAGGGAGGTATGTGTAATTATTAAAACTTTAAGGGAGCTAAAAGAAATTTTTAAAAACCTCAAGGGAGGTTTTGAAATTATCCCTTTTATTTTTATTGGATTCGACACCCATCACCAAAATTTGGAAAAAAATCTATTGGCAATTTCTCACTTCTATTTCATGAAATCTAAAACTAAATAATTAAGCATAATCCCTCGCCACAATATACAGGTCTATACCATAAATAGTTTAGCCTGTAGATTGATCGTCATTCTTACGAATCAGGCAACCGCTACTTCATTTCTATGGAATAGAAGGCGCTCAAGTCACCTTCTTCTGCAGATTTAGTAGGAAAGTCATCCTTATATTTTCTAAATCAATGACAGAAGATAAAAATGTTCAATCTCATCAAGACGTTTCATTGCATTAAATTTCTTGGCCGACGAGATAGACATCTTAAATGTTTCAATCTCAGAAAGAGAGAAAAGAAAAATGGAAAATTAACAAGAAAAGGACAGAACAAGAAGACCTCGGAAGTCTTCCTTGTACAGCTGGGAATACGGGATAAATACTTGCTTTATTTGTGGTACACATAGCAACATGGGCAAACTTGAGTTGAACTCGAAGCAGTCATGGGTTCTTTTGAATTTATGTCGATATTCATTATGGTCCTACTTTTCCCATCATCTCATCCCAAAGCCAAAGGTGTCGCTTCAGATTCTGCTAGTGAGGCAGCTGCTCTTTTGAAATGGAAAGCCAGTTTTCAAAACCAGAACAATAGCTTGCTAACCTCGTGGAACCGCCAGTCCATCAATGCAAAGAATTCTTCCAACCTTCCATGCACTTGGACTGGTATTTCTTGCATTAACGGAAGTGTCAACAGGTTGAATCTCTCAGAATGGAGCATAAAAGGCAGCCTTTATGACTTCCCATTTTCATCCCTCCCAAATCTTGAATTTCTTGATCGTAGCCTGAATCAAATCTTTGGCATCATACCTCGTGAAATAGGTAACTTGTCGAAGCTCATTTATCTTGATTTCTCAGTTAATGAGTTGTCAAAAGAAATCCCACCTGAAATTTGCAGCTTGCGAAACTTGACTCGTTTAGCTCTTGGTAGTAATCAACTTTCAGGTCCAATTCCATCTGGAATAGGAACTCTGCATAATCTTGTTGAACTTGGTCTGGAGGACAACAATTTAACAGGTTCAATTCCATCCACTTTTGGCAACCTCAACAGGCTAGTAAAGTTACACCTTTTCCGAAATCACCTATATGGTCCTATCCCCCACACGATAGGAAATCTGATCTCACTCCAACTTCTTATCTTGTCTCAAAATAATCTTGTTGGTGCAATCCCAAAGTCACTAGGCAATTTGACTAATTTAACTCATCTGTATCTCTATGAGAATCAACTTTCAGGTCCAATTCCAAAAGATTTGGGTGATCTCAAATTCCTTATTGAAATGGTAATAAGTGAGAATCAATTTAATGGTTCTATTCCTGTTTCAATTGGTAATTTGAGTAACTTAAACAAACTGTATCTTCGAGCGAACCAATTTTCTGGTACCATTCCAGAAGAGCTTGGAAAACTGCAAAAGTTGGTAGTTTTGGAATTGGATCAAAATCAGTTATCTGGTCCATTGCCGGAACTGCTAACTGTATCTGAGAACAAGCTTACAGGTCCAATCCCTCGAAGCTTGAAATATTGCTCAAGCTTAATTAGGGCCCGCTTCAACGGGAACCATTTCCATGGTAACTTGTCAGAAATGTTTGGCATCTATCCCTTCCTGGATTTCATAGATCTCAGCAACAACGAATTCCATGGTGAACTCTCCAGCAGCTGGGGAAAATGCAAAAGCTTGACAACCCTGAAGGTTGGAAAGAACAACATCACAGGTGGTATACCTCCAGAAATTGGAACTTTAACTCAATTACATGCACTTGATCTTTCTTCAAATTATTTATCTGGGCAGATACCAAGAGTAGTTGGGAAGTTGGCTTCTATGCTTAACCTGTATTTGCATGACAACCAACTCACTGGCGGTATACCTCAGGAGTTGGGTATGCTAACAGAACTTCTTTATCTAGACCTGTCCACAAATAAGTTGAATGGATCTATTCCAGAACGTTTGGGAGATTTGAAGCACTTGTATCACATGAACTTGAGCAACAACATTTTGAGTCAAAAGATTCCAATCCAGATTGGAAAGTTAACCCAACTTTCTGAACTGGATTTGAGTCAAAATTACTTCACAGGGGAGATACCATTCGAGTTTCAAAGTTTGCAGAATCTGGAAACATTGAATCTCTCACACAATAACCTCTCTGGTTTGATCCCAAGTTCTTTGGCAAAATTGCCTGGTCCATTGCACATCAATATTTCATTCAATAATTTAGAGGGTCCAATTCCGAGTGGTAGAGCCTTTATGAATTTAACCATAGAGGAAGTACAAGGAAACAAAGGTTTGTGTGGGAATGTTACAGGGTTACCGGCTTGTGAAAGTTCTCCATTGATTAAAAAGCATGTCAAGAATAAGGGGAAGAAAAAACTTGTTCTCACAATTTTAAGTCCTCTTCTGGGATCATTCGTGCTTCTTTGTGCATTCTTTGGTGGTCTCAGATTGCATAAGCAATGGAGAAAAAGTTCAGGAACGGAAGATATCGATATGAACAAAGTAAATTTATTTTCCATATGTACTTTTGATGGCAAAGCATTGTATAAGGAAATAGTAATGGCTACAGAAGAGTTCAGTGACATATTCTGCATTGGTAAAGGAGGTTATGGAAGTGTTTACAAAGCACAGCTTCCATCAGGCGATGTAGTAGCTGTAAAGAGACTTCACAACATGCCTGAGATGGCAAGTCATAAAATTTTTTTGAATGAGATAAGGGCCTTGACAGAAATCAAGCATCGAAACATTGTGAAACTCTTTGGGTTCTGCTCAAATTCTCAGCATTCATTTTTGGTATATGAGTACCTTGAAAGAGGGAGCTTGGCCAAAATCTTTAGCATAGAAGAAGAAGCTAAGGAACTAGACTGGCGAAAGAGATTAAAAATCATCAAAGGCATTGCTCAAGCTTTATCTTACATGCATCATGATTGTTCACCAGCCATTGTACATCGGGACATATCAAGCAACAACATTTTGCTTGATCCAGAATATGAGGCTCACATTTCAGATTTTGGCACTTCTAAGTTTTTGAAAAATGATTCATCTAATTGGAGTTCTCTTGCAGGCACATATGGATATGTTGCACCAGGTAATAAAGGTTTTTTGTTCATCAATTTGCTAACTACTAAATTCAAGTATGATCACATGTTATCACAACATTATTTTCCAAATTTCCTTGCAGAATATGCCTACACAATGAAAGTAACTGAAAAGTGTGACGTTTATAGCTTTGGGGTCCTGACAATGGAAGTGATGAAAGGGAAGCATCCCGGTGACTTGATTGCTTATCTAATGTCTTCAAGCCATGAAGAGATAGAACTGAAAGACTTGCTCGATCAAAGACTTCGGTATCCCAATGAAGAAATTGAAAACATTCTGGCATCCGTTCTTAAACTATCAAGAGCATGTCTGCATGTTGATCCACAATCTAGGCCAACGATGCTCTTTATTTCCAGGTTGTTATCAACAGGTCCATCGTCTTTGTAACACTTTGTGAGTAATCGTGGCCATATAAATCATTTTTCCCCTTTTTTTGTTTTGTTTTGTTTTGTTAAGTAAATAGATATAACAGATATGCAGAATCTGATAACTGTTTTTTTTTTTTTTTGGTGCCTACATTGCCTCCTGTCAGCTGCTGTGTCTCACAATTTTTCGTTTTCTTACATAGCACTATCAAGCAACAGCACAAGATGACATGATGATGAATATGGCAGAGTTTTTAGCGGCACAAGATTCTGCCAAAAAAAAAGAAGTGTCGTGGCTGCTGGCTATGTATTTAAATAGAGGTGTAGTACAATGTTCTGAGTTTGTATTTATTGTAAAAATACTCTATTCAGTGGGCGAAAAAAATATAAAAACAGTATGTTGAAAATATAAAAACAGTATGATGAACAAGTTGTAGGATACAATATGAACAAGTTGAACAATATGAACAAGTTGTAGGATAGCTAGAAACTTTGGGAAAGTGTAGGATACAATATCTCCGTAGGATACAATATGAACAAGTTGAACTCATTTGTAATTTAAACTTCTAAAACTCTTCAGTTTTGCTAGTGTGTGATCTTCTTTCATTATCCCTTTCAATAACTTAAGACTTTTCCTCCAAGTAATCTCCTTATTTTTGTCCATTAATTGATTACTACCTTTTTGATAGCAGCTGTTGACAAAAAGAATTATTTAAGAGGGCTGATATATATCACCAAAATTTCATCACCATTTATCACCATTGACATGGAGGTCCAAGTATTTGCACCATATCTTAAACATGAGCAAAGCCACGGCTTCCCATTTCCTATTACTTAATAGTATTACGTTAACTTCCTATATGCGCTTTTGTACTATTTATGTTTGAACAAAATCTGTGCCTAAAATGCATTTTGTACTATTTAGCTAATTACTTTAAACATTTTGATCTTGTATACAAGTTGGGAGAGTTATTCTGGTCCTGGTACCATATCCTTCGTTAGATACAAGCTCTCAGGCGAGTATATTTATAAATATCGACCAACAGTATGGTTATGTTAAACCAATGATATTATTCTAAAGGGAAAGCGACAATATGACTTAGCGACAAAAATAAATTCAAAGACAAGCCCACCACCTTGATTTTGGAAATTTCATGTTTGTATCTGATTAAAGACTGTTTGATATTGATAGAGGACAAAATGTGGAAAGGAGATAAGGAGATGAAGAATTGGCAATGCGGATGGAAATGTTGGGGAAGGGTAGGCATCAACAAAGACTAGGGAGGGTTAGTTCAATTTATAACATATTTTAAGGTGGCGAAAACTAGTGCTAAATGGATTTATTTAAAAAGAAATAATACTTCGACATCAAGGAAATAGGAATTTCAAAATCTTGGGGCTTGGCTGTGATCATTTCATGTGATCAAAATCTACCACACCCATTTCCCATGGGCCATTATGAGAGCAATGGCATTATGCAAATGATGGCCCTAAAAATTTATTATATTTCTGTTTGTTACTGTCTTAATGCCTGCAATTATTATTTTAGTTCTTACATCTAAGTATTTATAATTTAAGTTGGTTCAATTGTTAAGAACGAATTATTTTCTCACAAAAAATTATATATTTGAATCTTGTTACGGATTTGAAAACTATATGAACCTATGTAAACAACGACTTATGATTTCGAAAATACGCTGTGACTCGTGGCACTACGTCCTTGTAACTTAAAGACTTGGGTAGCTACACATCATCATCAGGACCAAGTCTTTTAGACCTTTGCCAATACAAGGCCTAACATTTAAACTTTATAAAAATCAACCACGAGTATCTGACCTTTACTAACAATTGCCTGCCATTAAAAATTGTTTGTTTGAAAACAACAATGACTTTTCTCGTCCAATATTGCGTCAAGCTGATCATAAATGTTGGACCTTCAGGCACAAGGGCCCAGAATTCAACATGTTTGAAACCAACCACAACTAATTTGATCTTGACGGTTGGACCTTTACGTGCAAGATCCCAGCACTAAATTTGTTTGAAATACATATTGACTTAAAAGTCCTTTAGACCACCTTGCACAAGTTTAGTTATGTTAAACCAATGATCCTGGATTTAGAGGTTCAAGATTTTGACAAAATGCAGTTTTGTGAAAGCTTAGTTATGTTAAACGAATGACCTTCTTCTTTCTTTTTTTTTTGTGGTTAGCTTTTTATCAAAAAAAAAAAAAAACAATGACCTTTTATGTATACAAGTTAGGTGAGACTCTATGGTTGTTAGACTAGAGTACCATACGTTGTTAGAGTACTAATGCTTTTGTAAATATCAAACCAACGTTATCGTTGTGTTAAACCAATGATATGGTGTTTTAGGATTTTAGATTTTCTCACAAGTTGCACTCAAATATACACACAATCAGCGCTAATACAAAATAATCTAGGCAATTAGTATTCCAAGTAGGAAAACAAAACAAAACAAAACAAAACAAAAATGCTTTACAAGCAACAACTATTTGTCTCCTGATAAATAGTATCTTAAAGATAAGAAAATATATCAATGAACCTCAAACAAATGTACACATTAGTATCTTAAAGATAAGAAAATCAAACTAGTAAAAACCTCCTAAAATATATCGCAATAGGTAAAATTACCTCCGATGAGTAGAAATTGTAAATAGAGGGTTTGTTTCGCGATTCATTAATCAAGACCCGAAGCATTAACTGTCTACCAAAAAATAAAATTAAATTGTGAAAGTACGAATGTAAATATCAAGTATTTGCGTAGATATCTTACTGTGTGTTTTAATGAGTGTCCTAAAGCATTAGTGTGAAAAATTCCAAAGTCAAAACCACTTGACCATCTTACCCCTCTTATAGTTATCACATTTTTATATTTTGGAAGGCTTATAAAAGTGGTTACCATTGATTAAAGTCATCCTAATAGAGTCAATGCCAGACTATTTGAAAATTATTGATGGAGGATAAAAAGGAGAGAATAGAGAAGGGGAAGCATTAGCAATACTTAAATATGTACAAGACTGAGAACAAGAGGGTGGAGAATTTACAATACTTAGCTATGTACAAGACTGGAGAGCGCTAAATTTAATTTCAAACACATTGTTAGGTGGCAAACACTAATTTGCTAAGGATCCACTTGAAAAACAATAATGTTTTAACGTCAAGAAGTAGAAATTTCAAGATCTTGGTGCTTGGTCACCCCACCCCCCACCCCCCACCTCCCGTTTCCCACGTTGAGGATATGTTGATAAAAAAAAAAAAAAACAAAGAAAGAAAGACTAGCAACACATCCTTATTCCTTAAAGAGTAGGGTAGGTAATATATCCTCATCTTGACTTGGAAGTCCTTTAGACCTTTGTCAAGAAGAATTAAGGGTAGGAATGATGCCATTCTTGAAGGTTGAGGGGCAGGCTTAGTCCAAAAAAAAAAATGTAAGACTCAGTCATTTTTTATGTATGTTAACTTTAGATCGTGTTCAAATAAAAGACTCGCAATTGGTTTAAAATGGACAAAACTATACAACAATTATTCAGTTGCGACCATTTGCGCTCCTATTCTTGCTAGCAATGCCCATCAACAAATTTATTTGAAAACAACCACAACTGTCATATCCAAAAATCATTTTTACTTGATTCTTATTCAATAGGAAGGTAGTAAATTCATACCTTTCTATTCTAAATTCACAATAAAATGGTATAAGGGTAGATTTAGGATGGAGAGTTGTGGATTTTTCTTGCAATAATTTAGTCATCTTTGTTTGTCAATTATTCATCAGATTATATTGAAACAAATGAAATTTCTAATAGTTGTCCAATTATATCATTACTCTTTATCTTGACCAATAGATTAATATATTTAAAAATCAATTCAATTCAATAACGTTATATCATTCAATTTGCACGAAACTTTTGGAGGGTCTACAACGTTAAAATTATTGATGTTCAAATGCCAAAACATGATCCTTCATTCTTTTTCTCATTTTCCATGTGTAACTAGTAAGTGACGTAGTATATTAGGAACTATTTAGTTTCAAATATGACTTTAAAATTGAACTTATTAGGGTACAGCCTAACCTGACTGTAATAGTAATATTGAGTTCATAGGCATTTTATATTTGCAGGGTCGGTTCATTAAATTAGAAAATTCATAAGAGTCAAACTGGTGTGCCAAGGATCTCGTCATTTATAGTCGCAATTCTTTTTTTTTTGACAATATTACTACTAACCCAATCAGTTTACAATTCAATAACGTTACAAAATTGACCTAAAAATAGTTAGATGAACTTGAAATTTCTCGTTCTCCCTTGTCTGGATTTTATGGGAGGTTTTTTGGGGGCTTTTGATCATTTCTCTAACAATCGTTGGTTGGAGAAAAACAAATATAGCAACTCTCTGTTATGCTCGAAACCTACATTTCAATGCAAACTCACATGTAACTCGATTAAACTCGAATTTTTTTGCATCCCTTTTTTAGTTTCATCAGACCATGTTGAACATAATTTGAAACATGTCAAGATAATGAGAAATTTATTTTCAAAATTGTACCTTTATGTATTTATTTTATTTCATAAGGATTCAGTACATAGCAACTCTCTTTTGTTGGTAAATAGAATAAAAGGTCTTTTTCCACGTAATATGCAATGTTGTGTTACAATTGTAGCATAAGCGATTCAAAGACCTTATCCACGTAATATGTAACATTGTGTTACAATTTGTAGCATAAGCGATTTAATTTATTCAGGCATCATAGTTGTAGAATCCAAATTTATTTTCCTAATAATAATTTAGTGTGTAAGGTTATAGATTAAAGGGATAAAATGATAACTCAAAATACATGTGAGAGAGAAGAAAATAAATAACTTACAATATGATTGATATTTAAAACAATGGGAAGAAGAGTCACAACATAATAAAAAAAAAACTTTATAGGCTCTCTTTAAAATAAAAAAAAGCTCCAATTAATAGTCTATTTGTAACTTAGCAGACTTATAGACTACGAAACTACTTGTGTAAAAAATTATCAAATAAGATACAAACTCTAGACAAGTACTAAAATCTTGACTCTATACAAAACTATTGAATATTTAAATAAAAACTTTTAGACTTAATTTTTTTTTCAGCAGATGACATGTGGGATTTAAGAAACAGGAAGGGGATAGGGGGATTTAAACCTGAGACCTCCAGTAAAAATACTTTTAGACTTAGTTTATTTGTCATAATAAAAGTTGATCAGGAGATATCAATAACTTCTGTGAATTGGTTTCACACTCTCAAATTAAGGGCCATCTAAACCATTTGGTTTTCCCTCCGTTGGCCGTTAGAGCTCATAATTTGATGTGAAATAGCCAGTTTCAAATTTCTTTGCCGCATATATGGTATACTTTTTCATGAGTCTCAAATTCATCTGCAATTTTCAAAAGTAAATGATAAAAAAAAACACGATCCCTGTGTCTCTTACATTAGAATAGAATCTACGAGACATTATATAGATGGTAGGCCCGTTATCACTATCAATTTAAAGAATCTGACGATGTGCTTTCAAGGTGCTTTAATAGTAAACAAATTAATTAAATTTTTATTTGCTTATTCAATTCTTTATTATGTCAATTCACCTTTAAATTTTTAAAGCTGCTCTATTTTAGCCATTCTGTTAATTTGCCTTAACTAGCTCAAAGAGATTAACTAAGGCAAATTAGTAGTAATAGTGCACTTCTTCTTCTTCTCATTTTCTTTTCTTTTCTTTTTTTTTTTTTTTGGAAAATGGTGCACTTCAATCTGAGATAGCTATCAAAAAGAAAATAATAACAAAATATCTTCAATAATCAAATTAAAAATTTTGAATAATTTTGTCAAGTCTAATACAATTTATCCTTTGATCCATTAATTTAATAAACTGAATGTCAACCATGGGAACCTTATCTATTGCCCAATTCATTCAATGTGAAAGGAAAAACTTTCCGATGCAAGTTAAATAGCTCACACCACACATGCAAAGAACTTATGCATCTAAAGTTTCTACATGGAAAATATGCGTATGCGACTAGACTCGTTTAAACTTTGGTTACAAAACCTGCCTGCCCCATCCATATGGATTGGAGATCTGGGCAGCTAGGGTTTTGACTTTGTTCAACTGTTTTCGATTACTGTGATTCTTATAAAACTTGGTATATATGTGCACGTATGGTTGTATTTCTTATAATATTTTATATACATGAGCAAAATTCACATATATAATAAAGTAATATAATTATGCATCAAATCATGTAAAAAAGACGATAAATATTCACTATCGTACACAAACACAACCATATCTACTCCATTCTCTGGAAGTCTCATGGGTGGAATTTGTAGACATGAAATAATATGCCATCACAAAGATAAAGACTCTTAGGTGATGAGTACATATATGCCAGTAATCTTTTTTCTTTTCTTTTTTTTCAATCATGAATATCAATAATCCATAAAAATGAAAGATGGACTTTTAGAACTATGAAGTGGGACGGACTTGTTCCAAGGATCTTTCGTTGAAGGAGCGATTGTTTGAGTTGAGATCAAGAAGAGAAAGAAAAATATAGCGACGAGAGCCTTGCTGTTGGTAGCCATTGTTTTTTATGGAGAGGGTTATAAGAATTTAATATTGGTTCTATTCTATTATCCTTTCTTGATTTTTTTCATTAAAAAAAAATTGGGTGGGTACAATATCGATTATCACCACAGGTCAGAACATGCTCTTGGAACCATGGATTGATATAGAAATTTTTACAAATTATCCATTAACATAGTCCTCGCATCGATAATTGAATCCGAGTATATGACTTTTTACGAGGAAATGATCCATTCTTACAGACTATACCTAACGCGTGTTTGACTAGTGATAGTTGCATGGAATGAATCATACTTTTATAGTCGTTTACGACCGGACCGAGTTTCTCAACAATTACATCTATGTTTTCAGAACCGGACCGGGTATCGACTCGGTCAAGCTCAGGGGTCAGGGGTCAATAGGTTCAACCGGGTTCGATAGGGGTTGAACCGGATGACGTCATAAATAAAAATTATTTAAAAATTAAAATATTATATGTAAAATATCTAATAACATGTTAATATTAATAAAGGTATATTCATATATATTTAATGTTTCAAATATATTTAACAAGAAAATACAAAGAAATTAGAACAATCAAGTAGCAATTTATATTATTTAATAAGTATTAACAAGTTTAGAATTAAAATTATGGACTTAATTAAAAAATAACACCAAACTTTAAGAAAACATTGATAAAGTATGAAATATTTGAGGTATATTAATAATTTTTAACAATCTAGGGGTCAAAATATAATATTGAAAAAGTTTGAGTTCTTTTAAAAAAAAATGCTGTTTGAACCGGAAATCCGGTTTTTCCCCGGTCAAACCCGGGTCTTGACCGGGTTTTTACTTTCCCGGTTTTTGGTATAACTCGGACCGGACACATGGCCGGTTCCCGGTTCGACCGGTTGAACCGGCCGGTCCGGTCCGAGTTTTAAAACACAGAATTACATTGACAATTTCTGTCTTAGGTTAGCAGTCCAAATGGGCTGAGCTAACATGGTCCTATTAGAGGGGTCAACTTGAAACTTCAGTTAAATTGAGTGGCTCGAATTGGGTCATGCTGACATCTAATATGGGACGTGAAGGATATAGAGCCTTTCTAGTTCCAATTCTCTCCAATTGTGTAAACTAATAAAATTTTGATATAAATATAATTTATAATTGAATTAGTGCAAAACTCATGATTATACCAAAAATCTATTAGTGTACACCAAAATTGTGCCAGTTTATTCAATTAGACGGCATTCGATCGTACCTCAACTGGAAAAGCCCCGAATTCGTACGTAAACTACTCTCAGTAATTGCAATCGCTGATTGGACAAGAACCTTAAGACCCATAATTAGAATAATTCTATACGAAATTCATCATCGAAATAAAGGCATCATCGAATTGGAGACTCGTGTCTTTTGTTAAGGAGGTTGAGGGAAGGACAAGGCTATTAAAGGATGAAAACGTAAGATAATTAGTATGTTTTTGCCTTGCCACTTCTTGTTGGGTAAGAACTGGTGTTCTTTTGTTTGGAAGCACTCGCGTTGTAATTTTTTGATAACGTGAAGGTGGGTTTACATTCCCTGTCCTTCTTTTCTAACCCTCCCTCTTACCCCTTTTGAGAACCTTAAATCTTTGAAAAGATTAGTGGTATGGTGTCCACACTAGTAAATTCTCAAGGAGTGTGAGTTTATAAAATTTCCCAAATGATGATGGTTCTTTAATTTGTCTAAATTTTGGAAATTTCCTCGTATCCACACTCCATATTTGACTTCGTATATTCCAAGCATATGTCTTATCAATCAAGAGGACAAATACGATCATTCTTAATCCATTTTCCTTCTCCTATACAACATTTCAATCCACAAAGAGATTTGTGGACCATGGAACTTAATATCAGTCACAAAATAGCAAATTTCCAATTTGTGGACCATGGAACTCAATATCAAAAATACGACCCTTCTTAATCCATATTCCTTATCAAAAGTTACATTCATCAAATATGTACTTCTTTACTTCGTCTAAGTTTTTAAATTTTCTCGCGTTCACACTCCATATTTAACATTGTACATTCCAAGCATGTGTCTCATCAATGGAGAGGACAAATACGACTGTTCTTAATCTATCTTCCTTCTCCTAACAACCTTTCAATCCACAAAGGTATTCACTCATAGAATACTGAATTTCCAATTTGTGGACCATGGAACTCAATATCAAAAATACGACCCTTCCCAATCCATATTCCTTATCAAAAGTTACATTCATCAAATATGTACTTCTTTACTTTGTCTAAATTAGACTTGGCAATTATGCCCAAAATCCAACAACCCACCCAATCCGCCCACTAATTTCAGAGCTTGGGTTGGGTAATTTGGGTGTTGGATCAATTTTGGGTTGGGTAATAAAAACCCAGATATATTTTGGGTGAGTTGGGTATTTGTATTGAACACTCATTATCCAACTTAAATACATTGTACAAGAATGCAAAAAGTACAGCAGCTATCGCAAATGCCAAGGCCATAGCCATAAAGGTGGCATCTGTAGCTCCGAGAACACTTTGTATAGCAAGGGCAAAGGCGTAGAGCATAAGAGGAGGCTGGAAAATGACCTACAGCCCAGATTTGACAGCAAATTTTCCCGTGCAACAGAAAATTATTAAAGCTTATTACGTGGCTGCTTTATGCATAACTGCGGGCTGACCATGCATTACACAGTTCTCGTGATCCAAGTTTTGTTGTAGTACTAAGTACTTTATATCCTAAGTTTTCAGCAACACACCTGCAATAAATATGTACCCAAGGAACTGAAAATTGGAAAACTCTAGTCAAATGAATTACTTTATTGAAACTGGTTACCATACGTTTAGGTGTAGTGGCAGGAGGCAACGTTAACTAGCACAATTTCTCAATTTGCAAATTCGGAAGTTATCTTTTAGGATGTTTGTGTTTATTTCTAATTTCTCCATTTTACAATGGCTCAGATGTGTTATCATGCATGATTCTTTTGTGTTTATTTTTTGGGTCAAAATTTCAGTTTATAACTTTCTTTAAAGTGTGATTGGGTGTGTTTGTATGTGTAAAAATAACGTATTTCAAAAGAACTTAAAAAGTGAGTGTGTGTTTGTATTTGTGAGTGTTTTAGTGTGTGAAAATACATCTATCCATGTGAAAATGTATTTATGTGTGAATTTTTTTTTTGTATGTGAAAATATATTTGAGAGAGATTATGTATCAAAATCTATTATTTAATATATTGGGTCATATTTGGGTCATGAGTTTGAGATAACCCAATATGACCAAATCCAAAATTAACCCAATCTAAAATTGGACGGGTTGGATGTAATCCATGTAAATGAAAACCCAACATCAACCCGTCCAAAATCCGGCCAACCCGTCCAATTGACAGGTATAGTCTATGTTTGTAAATTTTCTCGCATTCACACTCCATATTTGACATTGTACATTCCAAGCATGTGTCTCATCAATGGAGAGGACAAATACGACTGTTCTTAATCTATCTTCCTTCTCCTAACAACTTTTCAATCCACAAAGATATTCACTCATAGAATAGTGAAATTTCCAATTTGTGGACCATGGAACTCAATATAAAAAATACGACCCTTCTTAATCCATATTCCTTATCAAAAGTTACATTCATCAAATATGTACTTCTTTACTTTGTCTAAGTTTTAAAATTTTCTCGTGTTCACACTCGATATTTGACATTGTACATTCCAAGCATGTGTCTCATCAATGGAGAGGACAAATACGACTATTCTTAATCTATCTTCCTTCTCCTAACAACCTTTCAATCCACAAAAATATTCACTCATAGAATACTGAATTTCTAATTTTATGGACTCGTGGAACTCAATATCAACTGCACCAAAATCAATACAAAAAATTTAGTCATGTCTAGAATTAATGTATGTGGAACTCAATATCACCTCCACCAAAATCAATCCTAAAACTTTAGTCAAGTCTACAAAATGAAGCTTGGATGGTGAGGGTTTTGGATCAACCAAAAGGTGAGCTTTGGTTGGAGAGTGGCTGCCAAAAGCCCATAGGGGAAAAAGATGTAGGCTTGGTTCTTTCATTATGGCAATGGTGTTAATAAAAATATGAACCAAGTGGATTGAAGGGCTTTGCATCAAATATGAAACGTGAATATAATTTCCTTTTATAAAAATAGAAGCGTCTAAAGCAATACTCATAGCATTCTTCCAATTTTATCCTATAAAATTGAAATTCAAATGATATGGAGACAATGAATAAGAGCGGGGGAAAAGTAAATGAATATGTTTTGGCCTTTGGAGATAAAAAAATTTTAGAACATGTAAAATTAAGAAACATAAAATTTCAATGGGAAAGAAAAAAGCAATTCAAATTAACATATATCTAGTGGGAGTTACTATTAATTAGAATGAGAAAACTCTATTCATTCAAAAAGAAAAAAAATAGAGAGAGAAGAGAAAGTTAAATTAACGTTTAGGTTAAAATAAATAAAAGAAAAAGATAAGAGGCAATTTAGGGGCTTGATATGTATAATGTCAATGGGGTTAAGACAGCTTGAGTCAGGCCTAAAAAAAAAAGGTTGGCTAAGTCCAATGTTTAATTGGGTTGAATAAAGACTAGACTTGAATATCAGGTCCAAATTAAAAACGAATTGGGTTTGGACGTTTTTTTTTTTTTGGAAATCATAACGAATAACATTAGGATAAAACAATCTTAACAATTGTTCAATACAATAATAGGAAGCATCTAGGTAGATAGACATGTAATTTACAGTTTTTGCTCCATTTAGATGGTAAAATGGGTCTATTTATGGACACAATACAACTTATTTTATTTTTTCTGGCAGAACCCCGGCTCGGGGGAGGGTAGCCAGCCCTAAATTTTATTAAAACTTAAGAGGTTACATGAAAGAATAGACCAAAAAGTGAAATAACATAACCAGCAGGTGCTCCTCTTCAAACGTTTCCCAAGCGTAGTCGAGGTATTTCTTGGCAATCGAGGCGTGCCTCCCCTTTGGCTTTGTGAGGAAGGGCCGTGAGTGAATCATAAAACTGCTGTTCTCCCAATTGCAGAGAAGCCAGTGCGTCTACCACAGCATTGGCTTCCCGAAATACGTGAAGAAGGGTCGCATTCATCCGGCTAAGGTAGTGTCTGATCTCACGCAAGACATTGCACAGCGGCCACTTCAACAAGACTTTCGAAACCACTAAGTGAACTAGCACCTTCGAGTCCGATTCCAATCACTGAGCTAACTCCACGATCCGCACACAATTTCGAACTCCAACAAAGTTGGGTTTGAACTTTGCCAGATTTAGGCTCAGTTAATGCTCGATTGGTGTATAAATATTATTATATATAAATATATATAATATAATTATATATATTATAGCATAGCATAATAATAACTTATATATAAATTTATAATAATTCATAATTATTAAATATATATTATGTACAGATATGTATTTAATTATGAGCTCGAATTGAACCCAAAACTCATCTAGAATTGTGAACTGAGTTTGAGCCTTTTAATTGGATCTGAGATTGAAAGTCCGAAAATCTAAAAGTTCTATTAGTTCATAAATCAAGTTTGAATTTGGAAAAATCCAACTCAGAGGTCCCGATTAATAACCCTACATATACATATACATATACATACATATATATATATATAATATATATATATATACACATTAAGTGGATGTAACATGAAAGTTGCTTTTCCAGCTTGTCACTTTCGGCCGCGGCCGCGGCGTGGGGGGTTGGGGGGTGGCAATCTCACCCTATCCCCGTTGCCACATGTTTAACTTGCAACCCCATTGCTATTCCAATGGAGAATAGAGCTCGCTAACAAGTCCGGGCGATCAAGTACCTTCTTCGATGGGGTATGATGCTGGGCTTGTTGCTTTGCTAGTGTTTATGTAAGGAAGAAAATAATGAAAAAATAGAAGTCAAAGTTAAGTAAAAACAACTAAAAATAGAAAAGAGTTTTGCTATTTATGAAGGGATAGTATGGTATTTTCAAATCTTTCTGTAATTGTAGACAAATCTCGTCTATTTTCCACTATAGTTTAAAGCGCTAGGGTTTCTCTAAATATTTTTAAGTGACGAGGTAGCATTCTGACTTTCTAAAACAGAAGAGAAAAAATTACTTAGACGAAAGAAGGTCTACTTTTTAACCCCCTTTCCAGCCATAGGAAACGAAGAAATAGTTTAATACACAACTTAGGGAGGAAAAGATTGCACGGTTTTGATGGTAATGTAGGTACGAAATCACTCGAATCCTTCCGTTTACACCATAAAAAATAAAGTTTAATATGTAACTAGTTGATCCTAGTGAGTGGATGTCACGCCCCGAGCCCGCACGTGCCCGTCACGTGGCATTCGCCGTATTCTCAAATTCCGTTCAAGAATACAAGGTATCATTTAACTAGTCTAAACTTCAAAAGTACGAAATAATATGACTAAAGTAAAGTGCGGTACAAATCTCATATAAAAGGTAGTTTACGAATCCAATACGTTCGTACATTTATTTTTCAATGGAAACAGCGGAATCAAAAATAACTAAAATGAACAACTAGAAGTAACTAGCCTGCCAACTTCTATTCATTTAAAGCTAATAAAAGTCATCCTCAAGGTCTTCTACGTAAACCAGCTCATACTCCTCAGAATCTGCAAGGAGGGTAAAAAAGTGGGTTGAGCGACAAATCGCTCAGTAGGTAATATCTACCCCTCTGTTGGACCATGCACTCATACTTTACAGGTACATATACATATATAAACCAAATCCTTTATACGTCATTCACAACCATAACCATGAAGGTATCATTATTTGCAAAATAATCACTAGTAGCGAGTGACAACAATTTAAAAGCATCTCATTGATAACCATACACGAAAATCATGAAATCATAAATCATTTCATCTCAATTCATACCTCATTTCGTATCAGTTCATAAATCGTTTCGTATCAACTCATAAATCATTTTGTATTAGCTCATAAATCATTTCGTATTAGCTCATAACAAGTACATGTGATGATCGGCTACTGAGTACTCAGCCTAGAGATTAAACCCCTTCTAGGTGGGCGACCAATAAGTTTCATGATTACCGATTGGTCTCATTTCATACATGGGTCAATCGGCCGGACTTTATACCAGACTACCATGACCTTGCCAATCGGCCGGACTTTATACCAGGCTACCATGACTTTGTCAATCAGCCGAACTCTATATCAGGCTACCATGACCTTGTCAATCGACCGGACTTTATACCAGACTACCATGACGATTAGACAAGACTATAGCCCTTACCGTCTATTCCATGACTGTTTTGAGCTTTACTTGTTAAAAATTCATTTCATACGTCACATACATAAATCTTTGATTTCATAAAAGATTCAACTCATTTGGTATATAATAACATAGCAAAACATTTCAAATAAGTCACATGGTCCATTTTTGTATAGTAAAAATATAACTTTCATAAGTGTCCAAATAAAGCATTTAATCAAATACATTTCGAGTCAATGCAACAAAATAGGATTGAAAATAAAATTTCATTTTGCATATTTGAAATCTCAGAAGGGTAAGTACCACCTACCTTCCTCTGACTACTCGAGTGGAACTACCTTAGGTCTCTTAAACTGGTACCGTACCTATCAAATGTATAGGCTTCCTAATTAGTTGTTATTTCTTATAAATATATAGTATACAAACTCTGAGTGAGTCGAAGATTCATGTCTAGACCATTGTATGAACCCTAACAGCATTTTCCCTAACTGGATGATTTCTATTTTTGGAAAGTTTCCTAATTTGGAAAGTTTCTATTTTTAGAAAGTTTCTTAATTTGGAAGGTTTGCCTTTTTGTAAAGTTTTATAATTAAAAAGGAAATAATTATTTCTAATCATGTTTATTATCCTGATTATTATCTTATTATCCATATTTATAATTTATAATTATTCGTTATCATTATCATCATTCTTGTCGTCGCTACTTTATTTTATTACCATTTATATATATATATATATATATATATATTTGTAACTTAGTCACTATTATCTTTTGCTTTACTTCCACTTTTGTTGTGTACGTGTAGGTGTTATATTATTTATATCCACATCTATATAAATATTAACTTATTATTATTATAATTATCGTCTTAGTTTATTCCACTTTTATTTAATTATTATCATTATTATTATTATTATTATTATTATTTTACGCATTCCGTTTAACAATTTAGGACTTAACTTACATCATACAAATTAATCTAGTAGGGCAAGATTAAAATGCTCTAGATTTCTATTTAATTATTTAGACTCAATTAATTAAGTACAAGCTTAGATGACTAAACTCCAAAAATATTTCTAGATTGGATTTTGTAATTTAATACCCATAATAAACTATAAATGTGAACTAATTATATTTAAAATTTATTTATTAAACTTTTACCAATTTTATTTCGTATTTTGGTCCCTATAAAATTTGCCAAACTTCCTCCGTCCTCGGGTTGAACCCGTGGTTGGCCAAAAGGCCAACAAATTGATTGACCATGGTCGGCAGCAAGTCTGGCGACCGTTTGCTCCCATTGGTTGGCCAAAAAGGCCAACCATGGCTTTTGCCCATTGTCGCCAGCACTAGGCGACATCATCTTTCAAAATTTTTTTTTTTTGTTTGTTTCGGTCTCGGCCAACCTTTGCAAATCCTTTCTCTGCCGCCAGAGATGGCAGCCCCCACCCCTCTCTCTCTCTCTTTTTTTTTGTTTTTTTTTTTGGCACTGCTTCTGCAACTCCATTTTTTTTTTCTTCTCCTTTCTTTTCCAACAGATTCAATCATGCTATAACCCCAAGATTAAAATCTAACACCCTATTTCTATTAATCCAGATATGAATCTCCTAAAAATGTATTTATCTTCACATATACAGCAACAATACATATCTATAAAATCCCTAGGACAATTAATGCAACTATTAAAACTTAAAAGAAAAGTTTTGCGTGAACTCGGGACTTACAGGTTTAGATGCCTAGTTATTTGATCGGTTGACGGCGTCGCTTGCTTCTTCTTCTCCACTCTCCGACGACTCTTGCTCTAGGGAGGCAGACAAAAGAAGGGTGAGAGTGGTGTTATTTTTCTGTCTAGGGTTCCAATAAAATCCTAAACCTAGCTCTAACTACTAGTAGGTGGTTTAGATAAGAGTTTTAGTTTAATAGGAACCCTTATCCCATCCTATAGTTGTTTTATTTTATTTTTTTATTATTTTTTTTCTTTTTTATTAGTTGGAACAATAAAATAAAATAACAAAAATAGGTGCCCAAAATCGTGGGTTTTACAGTGGAGTACTTAGACGCCCAATAAAGTAATACCACAACAGCGTTAATGATTATGACTAGTCCATGGCAATGTATGTAATTCCTCTTCTGTTTTGCTATCACCATTAAATGCTCAAAACTCACAAGTACAAATTTTGAATCTCCTTTTAAGAAGCAATGAATATGGAAGTTGTTTGCAGAAAAAGGTTGTACAAAATTCTCAAAGTAAAACACCAAAAAAAAATTCTAAACTTTTTTTCTCGAAAATTATGGGGCTGCAATAACAAAACAAAAAAGCAAGATAGCTGCAAAAATTATAACACTCAAGCGACCTTCATATTTTGGGCGGTATCTATACAAAACCATATTTAGACATGGGCAAAAAATTATAATCTACATAGCAGTTAAATTATTTACCCTTTTTCCCATGTTGAACATAATTTCTTGATACGAATTGACATTCAGCAATTCACATTACGGCTTCAATCTATTATTGTAAAAGAAATATTATAAATTTTGCATATGAGTAATAAGTAAAATTGTGCTTAGAGGCCAAGAAATTAGAGAATTTGGGTTCAAATCTTTTTGTCCCCTTCTTTATTGCTTAAATCCCACCTCCTCCCTTGCTCGATAATTTGAAAAAAAAAATTGCAAGATGGATATTCGCTCGGGGTTGGAGGAAGGACACGAAGAAAAGTTCTAGGAATTAATTAATATTTATGTGGCAAAATCGTTTTGGGTGTCTAACTCCCCTGATAATTAACCAGATATCCTTAAAAGTGCTAAAACACAATTAAGAACCCAAAGACAGTGTAATGCAGTTGAGTTGAGTTATAGCTTAGCCCTTGGGCTAAGCCCAACTTCAGATAAAAAAAAAATGACATCATTGGGCTCATGGTTCAGCCCAACAAAATTTATTCTCTCTCAAGTCTTGCGTCTTCTTTTTTTCCTTCTGAAATCAAGAAAACTCATTGCAGAGTGTGTCCTCTGCAATGGAGCAGCAGCCGTCCAATTCTTCAAAAATGGAAACGTTTCGCCTCTTTGATGGCAATCCCCAACCTGGGTTTGGCTTAAATTTTCTTGAATCTCCGGAAAAACCCTTTCCCCCTCTACCTCCTTGTGTTGAAGTCCTCCCCTCTCAGGTACTTTTTATTTCTTGATTCTTTTTGGTCCAAGGAAACTGATGTTTACTTCCTTATTGAGAGCTTGTATATGAGTCCTTATACCTCTATAGTCTATTTATCAATTTATTTTTGTGGGATGTTTTCATCTGGAGTAGGTATCATCAAGTGTGAAGTATACGGTGGAAAGTGTAGATATTGATGGGATTACACTGATTAAGGTAATACTATCGTTTTTGGAACTTTACATAATACTTAAAGTGTGAAATTTTGGATGAGTGTTAAGTGTGCATGTGTGTATCTGATTGGCGTCTGTGTGTGTGTTGTACTATAAGCGAAATGAAGCATTGGTTCAAATATGTTGATTGTTGCTTATCAGTAGGAATGTGAATGGCTTTAATTTTGCGTGCATTACTTGCAGGGAAGGGTGAACACTAAGGAGGTTTTCGCCTTTTCTAATTTGGATTTAGTGCCAGGGAAATATGAAGGTTTGCTGCATCTTTTTCTTTTCTTTTATTTGGGGGTGTTATGGTTTTCTGGTTTTACTGTCACACTAGCAAGAGCCTGCCATTGTAACAGACTCTCACATACACAGTTTGCAATTTTCTGTTTCTTGGCTCCATTTTTTCTTCCTAGAGTCTTGTTACTGATTAGTGTAATTTATTCTGTAGGAGGGTTGAAATTATGGGAAGGTTCGGTGGATTTAGTGAAAACTCTTCAATCAGAGATGCAAGATGGGAAGTTGTCACTTGCTGGAAAGCGAGTTTTAGAGGTGGGCTTCAATTGCTGAGGTGATTGTACAATCTTCTGCTGCCATGTTTATCTATGACTTTTCAAAAACCTTGTTGCTGTTTGCCAATTTTTTACTGATTTTTGTGCTTAAATGTAAAACAGAGATGCTCTTTGGGTGGTATCAAAGTATTCTTGTGGTTGATATTTAATAATGCTTTACATTTTTCTGTTCGTCTCTCTCTCTCCCTATTTTTTTTATTACATTTCTCTGTTAAATTGATGTAATTTTTTGGTACTGGTATGTGTAACTATCAACTGAGACTAACAGCGATTGTGTTTGATTTTATGTCTTTAGAGCGAGTCATTGAGTTTTCTGCATGACGATTTATTGTAATTTCTCTAGAACACTTCATGGTAATCTTATTGCAACTACTGGTCAAAATATCAAACTTTCTTGAACCCAGCAGAGCAGGAGGAGTTCTAGATGTGATCCTTCTTAGAATATTCACTCATATAGGAATTAGTAACCTCTAAACTCTTGGTATTTTCTTGATTTTTCCCAATTTTACTTATTTTAATTTTTCCTGCAGATTGATTTGATTTTAGGCTCAGAATACATATCTGCTTTTCGAATTTCTTTCACGGTGAATGCTCAAACCAATTTCTTAAACTGTTGGGCTTCTCCTTGGCAAGGGATCCGGACTGAGGAAGATATTCTTGTGCTGTTGATGCATCCATGCGTTCATATAAAATATTAACTTTTGGAGAGAAATATAATTCTCTTATTGGTTAAAAAAAAAACATTGTCTCAAAGAAGTCGTTCTCATGGTCTTGCTCTGCTTCAAGTTAATTCTTAACATAATTCAGCTAGAAACTGGAACAATTTTTGTGCCTCATGCTTGTCAAACCAATTTGTAAATGATTGTAACTGGATGTAAATATAATGGTTTGATTGGCGGTAACCATTTATTTGTTTATCTGCTAACTCTCCTCTAATAGCTTTTCAGCTTGGATGTGGCCATGGGCTTCCTGGAACTTTTGCATGCCTTATGGTAAACCTACATTTCATCACTCCTAGATAGTTTTTGCCAAAATGCTCTATGTGCTGCATATTAAATGAATCTAATGTTCTCCTGTTTTAGGGATCTAGCTCTGTTCACTTCCAGGATTTTAATGCTGAGGTCCTGCAAAGTCTCACCATTCCTAATGTGAATGCTAACATTCAACAGAAGCCAAAGTCCACAGGTACAGATATGACAGAATGTAACACTAAGACAGAAACTCGTTTCTTTGCGGGTGACTGGAGTGAAGTCCAAAATATTCTTCCTTATGTACGTGGTGATGACTGTGGAATCAACTCTGATCAAGAAGTGGGTAATGGAGGTGGTTATGATGTTATTCTCATGGCAGAGACAGTTTATGCAATCTACGCTCTTCCTACACTCTATCAACTTGTTAAGAAGGTTCTTAAGTGTATTCTTTAGATACTTACCTTCAGATCTCTAGATTTACTGTTGTTGACCTCCTTTTTTCTTTTTGTCTTGTCAGTGCCTAACTAGTCCTCATGGAGTTGTGTACATGGCAGCAAAGAAGCATTATTTTGGAGTTGGAGGAGGATCAAGGAGGTTTCTCTCTATTGTTGAGAAAGATGGTGAGCTACACTTTGTTTCGTTACCTTCTGCTGAACTCTATAAAGGTTTAGTTATTTGATTTCCCAGATGGCGAACAAAGCATCCTGATATTCCCCAATTTTTGTTTTAGGTCCAGGTGTTATCTTCTAGATGGCTATTAATATGTCAATTTTTATAGATCCTTGATTTAGAAATCTTTACATTAAGTTAAGGTGATGTTGCCTGAGCCCAGACATGATTCAAGCACTAAGTTGGATTGTTTAGGTTGATGTCTATGCAAGGGAATTTCTTTCCCTGTTCCTAGTATGAACATCTTGGTGCAGGGAGGGGATAGCAATTTATACATTCATCAGTACCTTATCTCGTGTTTCCTCTCTTGCAGTTTTCTTTACGTAAAAGCTAAGTACCTTGATGCATGGATTATACAAATGGATCTAGATGGTATCTTGTATGCCATGTACCACTTTCACTCTCATGAAATAGCTGGCCTTTGCGCAGTTATTATTTTTCCAGATTGATAATTTCTAAAATGTAAAATATCTGAAAACTGAGAAAGGGGGTCAGGAGGAAGAAGAAAGATCCTTGTTGGATCCAAAAGAATTGTTTAAAGAGAGAGTGGCATCACCAAAGAAGGGAAACATAATGTTTGTATTGTGCTTAATGTGCCAAGGATCTTAAGGCTATTGCACCAGTACATTCAGAAAGTGAGCTTTTAGGTTTCCTTATTAACCTTGAACTCCTTGTCCTAGGTGTTTTGGCATCGACAATGGTTGCTGAGATTGCAGACGGGTCCTCTAATCTTCGAGAAGTGTGGAAATTCCATTTTAAGTGAATTACTGGTTATACTTGAAGGAAGCTAATGCTTTTGTTGTCTAATTGTTTACAGCAACTAGAAAGTTTGATATTAAAGCTAAAGTGTCTGCTGAAACGATTGCAAGATGTCTTTTATCATCAGAACCTTCACTCTTCATTTGTGAAATGCTCTTTGTGGGCATCTTTTACGTCAAAATTCACATTGCTACTTGAGAGCATTCTAATTGAGGCTCAAATGCATTTCATTTTGATCTTGCCGGTCTACTTATGTAGCTTTTGATGTTTTGCACTTTGTCTCTGTTCTTTCTCCATGAGTACTGGATTTTGTACTTCCTGCAAAGTAGAGAAGATTTTTTTGACCTTCTAGGCTATTCATGTGGCAACCTTTATGATCATTATTAGGAAGCAAAGCAAATTTTTGGGAAAAAGATGTCGAATTTCAATCTTACTCCCTGGAAAGAGAAAAATGAGCAAAATCTATGGAAGAGAAATGAAAGCCATAAAATGGTTGAGAAGAAAACAGGTATGGAAGAGCAAGCAAAGAGTACTTCCTCTATCCAATTGCGTTACCCTACGAAATCTTGTTCTTCTTCCTCTCCTTTTAAACTTTAGGATGGCGAGAATAACTATTCTCATGTAGATTTGATTAGACTATATCTCAAGTAAGATGTTGAAAGTGATTGCATGTATGACCAGCTAAGATGTAGGTGTTACTTGGAGAAACAACAGGAAACTTTGATTTGCTCCTGTTTCTGGGAAAAAGTACATGGAATGTTTTAGGAGTTCTTGCGATCAACATTTCGTACAAAGAGTTACACAAAGCCCCATTTGTACATAGCAAAAGCAGAATATGATAATCTTTTATCTCCATAATCATGTGTCTACTGTACTCTAGGCATTTTGGCGGCACTGATAATATGCAGAACAACCTCGATTATAACGGTTAGATTGAGGAGGGAGACATCCTTCACTTGAAGAATATGGTTCACCCTTACCACCACCATTGCAGACTGGCTGATCCCTCTTCAAAGCATCATTAGAGATATGCCTCTTTTCTTCAAGAAACCTTCTGCTTATCTCTGAATCCATCAGGGTTTCAAAGTCTTGATTACACTCCACTATTGAACCATTACATGTTGAGTGTGCATTGTTGACACCGGAAACAGCAATGATGAAAAACAGGAGGGCTAGGAGTAAAAAGCAGAGACTGGAAAGAAGCTTTCTCGAAACTGATCCCATTTCCCCCGTGCATATAATCTTAGTTTTTCATCATCAAGCACTATATAGTGTGCTCTACTTTACTAGTGATAGTGGATTGCACACTACTAGCAGAGGGACCGCACTTCACCTAACTCAGTATGGTTGCCATTTTTGTTATTATCTTTGTTTCAAATATTGGAGATGCAGAATTAACAAAACATTTATACAGGTTTGCAGGTTTTTGTTTAAAAGTATCTTGCTAATCTGTAAACGAAATGAATTTGGTTCTTAGAATTAACAAATCACTTCTGCTTTGCTCATTGAGCTGGCAAATCACGGATACCATTTTCAACGTAGGAGAACATTATACAAAGAAGTAAATTTTACAAGTACAAACTGAGAGAATAGGGACTTTTAAGTTATTTTGCTCAGAGGAAACTAACAGAGGACGCGTTAGGCAAGTATACCAGTAGTTGTTAACACTCTCAATCCTCTTCTTAAGGTTGTTACGAATCTAGGTGCCGATTTTATAAATTTGATTCCGATTCCAATAGGATCAATAGTATATATGGAATTATAACTAGATCATTTTGTAGTGTAACTCCATATTATGCAGATTAAGGGTGCATTTGATAAAATTGAAATCTGAAAATTGAAATCTAAAATTTGAAATAAATTGTTACTGAATTATTAAGTATTAAAATCCTAACATTTGAGTATATTTTATATTAAGTGATAGTTTTGCCTCGAAAATTAGTATCACTTAACTAATTAAGATGTTCTATTTTTTTGTTGTCAAACACATCTGAATATGTTAAGATTTGAAATCATTAAATTTAAGTACTGACTAGAGCTATCTAACAGGGCCTAAGAAAATGTTTTGATAATTGGGAGTTCGGAGTCTTCAATTCATGAATTTATATCAATAGTATTTTTTTTTATAAGTTTTCAGTCAAAAAGTAGAATTAATTCTGACATGACTTCAACTTCGTTGTTATCAACATAATGCTACAAAGTATACATTTTAGTTGAAGAAATATAATTTTTGGCTAACATTGCGTTTTTATTTTATTTTATTTTTTACATTTATTTGTACATGTATCGGTGAATTATAAGGTTATAAATAAATAAAATATTGTACTTTGCACTTTTGGAAGGACTTTGAGAATTTTACTATGATCCGTTTTTGTTGTATCCAAAACAATCGACTGGGGATCCACTTTAAAAGTTTAAAAACCTTGGCCTGCAGACACAAGCCCTGTATTTGATTCAAGCCTAGGACTGGCCAGTATCCAGAAGACCATGTTTTACTCGCCGTTGGCCCTCGACTATGCTATCTAAAGTTCATTGTTTTTCTTTTTCTTTTTTTCTTTTTTTATTTTTCTAATATGATTTTGGATGACCAGAGTTCCTATAACAAATATTTGTGTGAAAGGAGAAGAAAGTGTAAGTGGGAGGCCTTGATTCGAGCTCTGGAAAGGGCAAAATGCCAAATAGCTCTTAAATTATTATAAAATTTAACTTTTGGCTCTCGAATTATTAAATAAATAATTTTAGCTCTCTAACTAATTCAAACGTATATTTATAATCCTTCCATTAACTTGAGTTGTTATATCTAATAGAATAACAGAGGTTGTTCTTAATACTTTTGACTTTTTTTTGTTGGACATAATGACTTAAATTGAAGAGACGATTATAAGTATCCGTTTTAATTAATTAAAGGATTAAAATTATATATTTAATAATTGAAGAGTCAAAAATTAAAATTTATAATAATTTTGAGGGCCACTAGAGCATTTTATCCTTTTAAAAAAAATATAAGGAGGGACTACCACATATCTTATCTTACTGGATATAAAAGTACCAAGCTCAGTTATTGTAATAATTGGGATTGATCGTGGTCCGATTATTGCAGTAATATTGATCAATTTGAGGGGCATTTGGTTAGGGATGAGACCGGTTATGTAGTAATTTTTTACAATTTCAGTGGCAATTGCTGTAGGCTTTGTTTAATCTTCGTGTGCGTGTTTTATGTTGCCAGCGACTCATGTTGAGTGGACTGGTTATGCTGTAATTTGGATGAAGTTGGGGGGTTTATTGAATCTGGACGCAGTTAGTGGGTGCTGAGTTGTTGCTTTTTACTGTCTCAATAATTTTTAAGTAAATTAATAATCTCATAATCTGAATGTTGTCAATCTTGAGGCGGATGTATTGAGACAACTTGCTTATCAAATTAGCTTCCGGAGATTTTCGCGCACATTTGACATTTGCGGGTGAGAATGTAAGACTCTTGATTTTTTGCTTCACCTCCGGCGGTGAGTTTTGTTTATTTGCATGTCTGAATTTACATGTATGATTGATTACGTTCACACTACCCAAAATCTCTGATTATAGCAAAGCTTGAATGGAGAAATTGGTTGATGTTTTTGATTGGTTTAATGTAATTCAATCAGTGCATGCTTCGTTTGTGGTTCGAATTAGCGGTGGGTCTCCCTCTAAATATTGCTTTTTACTTGTTGGTAGCAGACTTGACTACCTATGTCAATTTGTTAAGTGTTTTGTTTATTTACTATTTTTAGCATTTCGGTTCTTTGAATAGAACATGAATAAAGAGAACGAAATTTAAGCTCGCAGGTTAGATGCAACGGCACAATTCTAAGTGAAATTAGCAGCTTGTGCATTGTGTAGAAATATAGCTAATAGTGGATCTTTTATCTGCTTAAAATATCATTTACTAAGTTCTAGTTGGGTTAAAGTTTGAAGTTAATGTAATACAAGTTATCGGGCTATTCAGATAGAAATTTGAGCACCTCTACAGTTCAGTTCCTGCCTATCATCATGGTAGCTTTTTAGTTGTTTCTACAAGTCCCGTCATCGTTGATCACCCTACCTGTTCAACTATTGATAACTTAGGGACTCAAAGCATGGTATATTTAAACTTGGCAACTTCTGTTTCTTTATGTTAACATGTAAAAGATCTAATTCAATTATTTATGCTTTATTTGAGTAAATTGTGTTAAGTCTTAGCCAAATATATAATGGAATTTAGATATTTTGGATTCAATGACAGATGTATCACCATTGTAGATGAATATTTGCACCATTTGTACATGAATTTCCATATTAGAGAATTAGGTGTATTGCATTATATATAGAAACCTAAAATTATGTATGTTAAGCTTAAGCCTGGGCATTGGCGCGCCAATGCGTGGCAGCCAAAAACTAGTATTACTTAAAGACCTTGATACCAAAATCCCAAAGGTTAGTGATCAATAAATGAAAGTGTAGATTTACAGGTAAAAATGTACAATTACGACTCCAAAGTGTACGTTGTCACAAGCTATTAATAAGTTGCTTTTTACTTCAACTGGTGTCCCTTACAATTTGACCTTAATTTTGTGGTCCTTTATCCACTTGCATTCACTAGAGGCACTGATCCTTTGACAGACAAAATTTCTGGTCGGTTTGTAATGCAAATTCCACAATCAATTGAATTTTCAAAGTCTCCATTCAATAATTGAATTTCTGAATTTCACTAAACCTGTTTAGAAAAAGTAAACACCAGGGTGAGAAAGGAAAAACAAATTGTAGGCTTGACTTGAACTCTACTGACTTGGTTTTTGTCTCAATAGAGAAAGGAGAAACATTTTTTTTTTCCTTTTTTGCTTACTGGCACAGGCCTTTTTTCATGTTTCCTTAACTTCACAAATAGAGGTGTCAAAATGGGTGATTTGGACAGGTTTGGGTTGGATAAAATGGGTAATGGGTATAAGTGAGTTAACCTATTTATACCCATTTAATTAGATGGGTATAAATGGGTAAGTCAAAAAAATGAATTGGGTAATCCAATTACTCATTTATAACCCATTTATTTTTAACTTTTTGTAAATTCATTTATATTCATTTTTACAAACTAAGTTATCAATTTATACCATCCTTTGGCCCCATCGTTAGTTTTAAATATTTATTTATAATACTCAATAAATCTAATTATCAATTTTTTTCCATCTATACTGTATGTCGCAAAAGTACATATTATTTAATAATTAAGCAATAGGAATATAAAAATTTGAACTAAGTACTATAAAGTTAACATAAAAACTTAATCCAAAAATTTTGAAAATTTAGCATTTTTCCTGTGTAAATTTAAAATTTCATTTTGGAAAAGTAAGAAAAGAAACTAAAACTTATCATAAATTGGTAATGTTGAAAAATAAGCAAGTTAACAAATTAAAAGAAAATAAAATGATAAGATAAAACCAACAAATAATAATAATAATGAAACAAAAGTAGTTAATATCATGACAAAGTGAAAAATTTGAAGAAAAAAAAAATGGGTGGCGGAAAGAGAGTAGGTTTGGGGGAAGACAATTCTAAATGGGTTAGTTGGGTTTGATGGGTTACCCAATAATACCCCTTTAATGGTATTATTGGGTAACACATTTATACCCATATGAAAAATTTTAAGATATCCATGGATATTATTAGATAGCCTATTTATGCTCATATGAAAAAATTTAAAATACCCATACCAATCTATTCATGGGCAGGTATAGATAACTTCGTTAAATGGGTTTGTTTGACAGCTATATTCACAAACAATTAATCTTCATTTAACAAACACAAAATTACAGTATAGATGAAATTAGAAATTGTATCTAAGTATTTAATTAGATGGGTGGATCGGATATCGAAAATAAGAGCTTTATAAATTTTGTTGGCAAAAATTTTAAAAATTTTTCTAAAACGTTAAATGTTTTATATACTTTATGCTTGCAAATAATTCAAAAAAAAAATCAATCCATATGTAGCCTTGTAGGTTTATCACTTGTGCGTGATTATCCTCTTCTGAAGTTATGATAGAGAACTAGTTTGTACCCGTTCGTTGAACGGGAATTTTCGAAAAATAATAAACTATTTAGT
Organism: Coffea humblotiana; assembly: GCA_023065735.1. NCBI lineage: Eukaryota > Viridiplantae > Streptophyta > Magnoliopsida > Gentianales > Rubiaceae > Coffea > Coffea humblotiana. The sequence goes on along the minus strand of CM041210.1, from coordinate 8,295,017 downwards.
CAATTTTATAAAAATGTCAATATGAAATACAAACTTAATGTATATTTTATTATAACCTTTCTTAAGTATATTACTATATGCGCATTGTAATATAAAGTATTCTTATAGTATAAATTTGAAAATCTAATTCAGTAAATAATAATTCAAAAATGAAAAAATAACATTCGACAATACCATAATATTCAAAACTTGAAAATAAATAAAAAGTGCAATAAATAGTATCAAATAATATTCTACTCTTCAAAAACTTGTTTTTGTTTTTCTTCTGTTTGAACATTCTCCTTGATTTGTTCGTGCAAATCAACATTTATTGATTTTCCATTATCACTGCATGATAGCAAAGCAGGATAACTAAGTATAAAAAAAAAAAAATTTATCGCATTCAACGTTGTGTATAACAATACGTAAAGATTATAATTTAAGAAAGTAAAATAGTATATTAAATTTACCTTCTCATGCAAATCTTTTTATGAGGATTCTCTTCCTCTATGGTTATTGTTGAACCCTTTGATGAATGATTCATATGAAGTGTATGGAAATGTTGTTGATTAGAATCATCTGTTATACTAATTGGGATCTGGGAAGAAAATGCTTCAGGTTGGTATTGGTTGTCGGTTCCACCAATCTGATAATGATTTATCAAAATTAAAGGCAAAATATTATGTGAGATATAATATGTGAAATATAAGAGAAATTTATTACTAATTCAAGATATATTACTAATCCTATGTGTTTCATAAAAAAACAAACAAAAAATAAAAACAAAAAAAAATTCAAAATATGTTAAACTTTTACAATTGAAGATCAACATGCCTTTTTTTTTTAAAAAAAAATGTATTGAAAGAAGATGTACCTGATAATCAAGAGGAGTGGAAATCCAAAATCGATGCTTTAATGTGTCAACCGCTTGCACTGAAAATACCTAACCATGAATTTGATGCTTGAAATCAATATATTAGAGGCTATATGTAGTGTAGGCACAAGAAATAAGAATTGATAAGAATATAAAGAGATATTGATAAGAACATTAAAAGTAGGTTTATCTTGATTTAAGTTGGTTAAAGTACGTAACTTTGGGTAGGAAATAAAGAATCCTATATATTAAGAATTCTTATAGGAAATAAAAGTGCGTTCTCAGACCGATTTTACCTATTTTGAAAGACCACCTCAACTATATCGAGTCCTTTAAGTGCATGGACTCCTATGGTGTAGGTCCACACACTAAATACTTCCCACCATCTAAGCAGAGATGTATTGTGAATTCTATTACCTAGCAATGAGTATAACCTGCATGTTTTGATTAAAAACGAACGGGTTTATAGGAATTTACAAACTCGTGCTCAAATAGGAATTTATATTTGACCATACGAGTCAAATACATATAGTTTAATTGGATTCAATTAACTTTTTCTTTTCCATAAATTTCGTGCTATGCATTATGTCTTGATAACGCACTTAATAATAAAATTTATTAAGAATCCTATTTACTTCTTGTAGTGATAACAATTCTTATTTACTTCGGTTCCCTATGCAGTACACAAATTATTGGCATGAATTTGGAGATATATCTAATAGAGATATTTATGTCTCTTTTATTTATATCGCATTACTTTCCAGTTCCTTTTTTGGGTAGGAAATAAGAATCATATAATATTAAGAATTTTATAGTAAATAAGAATTAATATATATCTAAACAAAAAAGGAGCAAGTCACGTAGGAAACTACTTGCCGTCCTCGTTAAGCCACGTAGGAAAGAGAAAATATGAAGGAATAAGAATGAAAATACGACTTTATTATATATATATATATATAGAAAATGACCTGTTTCATCCCTCACATTTCGTAAAAATATTCTTTTCGTCCCTCACATTTAAAACGAAGCAAATTGGTCCTTCACATTTAAAAACCCAAGCTTTTACATCCTAGAAATAAACTCTCAGTTGTGAATCAAACCATCTAACAACCCGGTTACAAATTTTGGGGATAGAATTGATAGATCACTCGCAAAAACATATTTCCAACAAATAATTAAAACAATTTAAAAATCTTAATTAAAACCCATTTGCTTCTTCCAAAAGAGCGAAATAGTGCTAAAACTCTCAAGCACTAAACCCTTAGACATATTCCTCAGTTTTGTTAGTGCTTGAGAGCTTTAGCACTATTTCGTTCTTTTGAAGAAACAAATGGGTTTTAATTAAGATTTTTTAATTGCTTTAATTTATTTGTCGGAAATATGTTTTTGCGAGTGATCTATCAATTCTACCTCCAAAATTTGTAACCGAGTTGATAGATGGTTTGATTCACAACTGAGAGTTTATTTTTAGGATGTAAAAGCTTGGGTTTTTAAATGTGAAGGACCAATTTGCGTCGTTTTAAATGTGAGGGATGAAAAAAATATTTTTTATAAAATGTGAGGGATGAAACAGGTCATTTTCCCATATATATATATATGATTAGCTAAGATAGACCAAGAAAAAAGATGATTTATTAGAAATTTTTGAAATTTCTAGAGGATCACCATCAATAATGCATCTACAGAAACCTACTAGAGAGTCCACAAACATAATACACAGAAAAGAAGACGTGTAATATGTCATGAAGATTTGAAGGTCGAATATTATGAATTCCACTCCAAATTTGATTGAATATTGAAATAATACTCCTTAATGACAGATAAGCTTTTCTTGATCTTAATAGTTATATTCATGTCAACCTACCGGCACGGTTGGAATTTGGACTCATCAACTTATTAAATTGAGAAAATTGTTTAAAATATCTCTCACATTTTGTCAAATGAATTTTTTCGTTCTTCACTTTTGAAATGCTAATTTTACATCCTTTACAAATTCAAATCAACAAAATTTGATCCCAACTTAAGTTTTCAACTATTTTTTAATTCTGAAATCAGCATGTGATCTATATGCAGTCATTTTTTATTTACAAAAAAGAGTCAGATATCACTTTTTTAATGGCAGAAATAAATATAATTAGCCTAGATCTAGCTTTCTTAGGAGAAAAATAAATATAGTTCGGATTAAATTCATGAATATTTGGAGGTCGAATATCATGAATTCCACTCGGAATTTGATTGAATATTGAAATACTATTACTCAATGAATGATAAGCTTTTTCTTGATCTTGCCAGTTGTATTCATATCAACGTCTAGGTACGGTTGGAAGTTGTACTTAACGACTTACTAAATTTTAGTCTCTAACTTTTTGGGAGACTTGACTGACTTC